>CAUYRT010010017.1:0-15707 GCA_963574885.1 Lepilemur ruficaudatus
CTTCATGTGTGTCCATCCCCCAGATGGGGCACACTGAACCCATTACGTGTGTATATACCCATCCCCTCCTCCCCCTCCCATCTGCCTGACACCCGATGAATGTTATTACTATATATGCACTTAAGTGTTGATCAGCTAATACCAATTTGATGGTGAGTACATGTGGTGCTTGTTTTACCATTCTTGTGATATTTCACTTAGTAGAATGGGCTCCAGCTCTATCCAGAATAATACAAGAGGTGCTATATCACCATTGTTTTCTTGTGGCTGAGTAGAACTCCATGGTATACATATATATACCACATTTTATTAATCCACTCGTGTATTGATGAGCACTTGCGTTGTTTCCACATCTTTGCAATTGTGAATTGTGCTGCTATGAACATTGAAGTGCCAAGTGTCTTTTTTATAAAATGTCTTTTTGTCCTTTGGGTAAATACCCAGTAGTGGGATTGATGGATCAACCTGGATGGAACTGGAGACCATTCTTCTAAGTGAAGTATCTCAGGAATGGAAAAACAAACACCACATGTACCCACTACTAAATTGGAACTAGTGGATCAACACTTAAGTGCACGTATGAAAGTAAAATTTAAGAGAAATCAAGCAGGCAGGAGGGGACGGGAGGGGATGGATAAACTCACACCTAACGAGTACAATGCACACTATCTGGGTGATGAACACACTTACAACTTTGACTCAAACCATACAAAAGCAAATTATGCAAACAAAATGTTTGTACCTCCATAATATTCTGAAATAAAAAGAGAAAGAAATGAAACTTGAGTTTTTTGGAATGGAACTAGCAATGTCAGTATGAAGTCCTGATTTTTGATAGCTAGATAGAGTGGTAGATGTTGAAAGGGTCTAAAGAATCATGACAATTAAGTGCAATGCATAATCCTGGATTGAATCATTTTTCAAAAATTGATATAACTGGAACAGTTGGCAACTTGAATGGGGTATCTGGATGAAAAGAATATAAATTTTCTGAAAAGTTATAATTATTTCAAAATAAAGTTTTAAAAATTGTAAGACATTTTACACAGGATAAACTCTCTTAATATTTTGAATATTATAATTTGAAATAAGCCAATATATCCAACTTAGTGTGTTTTAAAATATAGTTTTCTATTTTACTATGTGATTACATGTTCTAATTATACAACCAATTCCTGTAAGCATACTTATATAATTAAATGATATAATTACAGAGAGTAATTACATAATTATTGTAATGACATAATTATAGTAACTACTCAATTGCAAAACATTTAATGCACAAGTAAAACAACCAAATTAATTGCTTTAATAAAATATCTCCTTAAAAGCCATTTTGAATTTTGAATAAAAATTTCATTTAGAGTTGAACTGTGGCGTATTTTTAAAACTGTAAGATACAAATATAAATTTTAAATATGTTTAGTTCTGCATATATATTTACCATTTAAAAATACAGACCTATTCAAGCAAAATACTGACCATTATTATTATTAAATATTTAAAGTGAATTGATTCCCTAACATTTATAAAACTGTCCAGTCCATTATTTTTTTAACATTTATTTCTAAGTAATTGGATGGAAACATGGAAATGTTGTTACTGAGAGTAAACTATTTTGTTGTTTTTTTCTTATTGGTTCTTATCAATAAATTCTCCATGTAACTAGAGATTCAAAAATATTTTTTATTAATCTCAGGGAAAATAAGAAATTCATAGTGTGTATGCAAAAGTATATCCAAACTTTCACATTACGTAACATACCATATAAATCACCAAGATAAATGTTCTCAGAAGATCCCTAAATATGCATACTGGTTCTAGATTTGAAGTTTTTAATTTGGATTAATATCTGTATGTATAACCATCAAATAATTGGCTCTTTTTTTCACTTTTGTTAACACTTGGCTCATTTAGTCAATGCCTTCCTTAGAGTAGCACTACCCGAAAAGTATTTTTTAGAATTAGCTTTAGGCTAGCAAATGCTAAGTATAGCCACAAGAATCTCAGCTTCCTTTTATAAAATTTATTTAGCTTTGTATTTTTGTGCCTGTCTCTTGTTACAGATACTATTTTCTTCCTCTAATATTGGTCTGTTGGTTTAAGTTATAGTAAAAATACTTTTCACTTTACATGAATTCAAGACATTTATTTGGTCAGAGGTATTTATATTATAAATTCTTTTTATGTTACGTTCAGAAAGCCTTTGTTTAATGCTTTGTGAGAAACTGGGTGAAGCAATCAGCAATATTTATTTGTATGAGAAATTTGGGGGATGGGAAAAAGAATAGCTCTAGTATTACTGACATCAGAGCACATAGACAATTACTCTCTGCCAATATTTGCATTTCGACATTAGACTAAATCATGACATGCATACCATTCTCTCGTCTATTGAGCTTTGAGCTTCTGTGATGTTGGGGTAGTCGCTCTAGTTTCAGTTCTGAAAGAATAATTACTTTTACCCACAAACTTGTTTTATTATAATTTTGTTCCCAAATGATTGTCATAATCAAAATTATAATGCAAGTTAAATTATTTGTCTGAAAATCTGAAATTTTTAGGTGAAATTTACATGTCATAAATAGCATTCAGTATATTGAACAACCACTGCCTCTGTATTCAAAACATTTTCATCACCGGTCAAATAAACCCAGTACCCATTAGACATTTACTCCCTAAGCCTTTGACAACCACCAATCTGCTTTCTGTCTCTATGGATTTACCTGTTCTGTATACTTCATATAAATGGAATCAAACAATGTCTGACTTTTTATGTCTGGCTGATTTGTTTAGCATAACACAGAATCTTATCTGGTTTTCCATTATATCATATACATTGTTGAATGAATATATAAGCTATTGTATTAAAGTTATACACTGATTTTTACAGTAGAAACATCAAGAAAATATTCTAGTTAATGTTTTTCTTCCATGCCATAGAATTGTTTAGAAAAGACTGGTTAAAACCTGCCAACTTCCATCTTGACAATAAATTTCAAAACAAAATAAGCAATCATGTCAATGAGGCTTTTAATAACTGCTCATGATACAACAGAGTCTTTTAAATTATCATGAAGTAAGCACTTCATTTACATTTAACCAGGCATGAATTGTATACTAATTAAACTATCACAGTGAGGAATACATCATCGTGTGTTAAAAATACACAGACAAATCGTTCTTAATTGGAATTCTTATACAGGCTTTAAAAGGGGAATAAAGATTGCATTTTAGTTTTGAATTGTTTTATCAGAATGTGTATAGAAGATTTAGATTAGAGCTTGATAAACCACCACCCAAACAGTCCACTACCTATTTTTGTAAATAAAGTTTTATTGTAACACATCCACATTCATTCCTTTGTACATTGTCTGTGGCTACTTTTACATTATGAGGGAGTAGTTGAGTAGTTGTGACAGAGAGTGTCTGACATGCAAAGGCTAGAATAATTGCTATTTGGTCGTCAAGTTTGCCATCCCTGTCTTAGATGGTTTCAGATCCCAATGTGTGACATATACCTGTTCTTGGCTAGTTTAGAGCATCTATTGCTTTCCAAAGTACAAAATGGAAATTAAATGAGCTAACATTTTAAGTTCCTGGTATATATAAGGTATTCACACTATTCCTAACATAGTATTTTGCTTATACATTGTCTATGGCTTTTTGGTTTTCTAATTATTTGACACTATTCAGATTTTGCCTATTAAAACTGCTAAATATTATGTAAATGTCATCTACAATGAACACATACATGTCATCTTTAGAATTTATTATACATCAGGTGCTGATTTGGAGACACAGGATACATCTATGAACAAGAAAAGTGTAGTCCCTATATTAATGGAACTTACAGCAACTATATCATAGCCTATTAGCTACAAAGACTGAGAACAGAAGGGTGCAGTAGGAGCACCAAGCAGTCATGGTACTGTATTAGCAAACTACCACAGACTGAGTGGCTTAAACAACAGCGATGTATTTTCTCATTGTTTAGGAGGCTGGAAGCCTGATATCAACATGTTGGCAGGATTGGTTCCTTCTGAAAAGGAGGGAGGAAGGGATTTTTCCTTCTGAGAAGAGAAAAATCTGTTCCAGACCTCTCTCCTTGGCTTGCAGATGGCCATCTTTTCCCTGTGTCTCCACATCGTCGTCTCTCTGTTTGTGTCTGTGTCTGAACTTGCTCTTCTTACAAAGACACTAATCATATTGGATTAGGGACTACCCTAATAACCCCATTTTAACTCAATTTAAAAAGACTTTTCTGTAGGTCTGTAAGGACCTTATCTCCAAATATGGTCCTTCTGAAGTAGTAGGAGATTAGTATTCCAACATATTAATTTTGGGAGTGATACAATTCAGCCCCAAACATGGCAGTATTTGGGATAAGGTAGAATTGGTCCAGGGAGTCATTCCAGAGGAGCTGAGGTATGAGCTGGGATTCAGACATGAGTGTGTATTTAACCCTTTGAAGGAGCAGGTGATGCACTAGAGGTGAGTATGTAAAAGACTTGGAGTTTAAAGAGAGCATGTGGCTCTCTAGGGAGCTTCAGGATGTTTGGCAGTACTGGATAGTAGTTGCTGGCGTCCCTTGAGAGAAAGCAATTATTTGGAAAGACAAGAACAGAAGTGATAGTGGCCATATTCTCAGAGTTCTAACTCACGTGCAGCTTGTTACTGGAACTTGAAAGTCCAAGTTCTCTGCTTCCTTATTGATTCTAACAATTTTTGTTCAACAGAAAGTTATCTTAAACACTTCTTTTAAGGATTGTGTTTTCAGCATTGTATCTAAGAAAACTTTGTGTATTCCAAGGTCAAGAAGATGTTCTTCTATATTTTCCCTAGAAATTATGAAGTATTAGGTTTTACATTTAGGTTTGTGATCCATTTTGGGTTAATTTTTGTGTATGATACAATATGTGTATTGGGATTCATTATGTTGCATATAACTTTCAATTTATCAACCCACTACTTGTTAAAAAGATTACCTTTCCTTCAAGAATCACCTTTGCATTTTTGTCAGAAATCTATTGGCCATACATGTGTGTCTATTGCTGGAATCTCTAGTTTGATTCGTTGATCTGTATGTACATCCTTCTGCAAATATCACAATGTTTATAGTAAGTTTTAAACTCAGGTAATGTGAGTTTTCCAACTTTGTTGTTTCTTTTTCAGAATTATTTTGGCTCTTCTGATTCTTTGAACTTTTAGTATAAATTTTAGAAACAGCACTATCATTAACCATGGGATCACATTTTAAAGACACCAGAGTTAGTTAAATATTGGTGTCTCTTGCCAAACACTGTATTTTCCATCCAATGTTAACACTAGCTAGTGGTGAAGAGCATCTTCCTTTGGAGCTTTCATTTGGAGCTATTAATTGGCTCATCATATGTGCGACACCATTCATGTGTTTCTTGCCTAAGACCTAGTAGCATGTGTCAATCATAGAAAATCGAGAAGAGTGACCTCCATTAATGAAGGTTTTCATCAAAATCCATGTCTTTGGTGTTTCAATTTTAAATGCTTAATCTGTATTCTAGGATATCAACCTCTAGATTGTTTTTAGTTAAAATGTCCTTTACAAAATTGATCTATATTTCAAATTGAGATTATCTACATATAAAATGCAAATATATTTTAGTTAAGAGGGATTAAATCATTTCAGATAAAGTAGCATAATCTTCTTACCTTGTAAATGTAATGCCAAGGGTATCATGATAAAATTGATACTCACATAATGCTGGTGACAGGGCATATTGGAATGAGAGTTTTGTAAATAAATTTGGTAAACCTAACAAGAACTTAAGCATACTTGTATTCATTGATACATAATCTGACATCTGACAAAAAATGAAAAGCATATAATAATCTACACACGTTATATTAGACATTGTCACACTATCTAAAATAATCATTACTATTAAAAATTTATGGACTACTTTCAATATCTGGTTCAGTGTATCATGTATAATATCATGTTTATAAATTTGGGGAAATTGCCATGTAGTCAATAAATATGACAATTAAAAGGATTATGGAATTTCATCAGTAAATAATAACTGAAAAAATGAAATTTTATGAACTCTGGCTAAGGCTATAAATTAGTATATGTGTATATGGGCAAGGATTGAAAAATGAAAAATATAAACTGGTCTATTTAGAGAGATGGAATTGTGGGTAATATTTTTCTTCTTAGAATACATTTATTATTTTTAAACTGTAGCTTAAACTTTAATATGCAGATGAGTTACCCTGGGATCCTGTTAAAATGCAAATTTCGATTCAGTAGGTGTGGGTAGGGTATGGGTCTCTGCATTTTACAAGCTCCCAAGGACCACTCTTAGCAAGTGTCTAAACTCTACTAGTTGGTGAGGTACAAATTGGAGAAAGGGAAATATTATTGCTATTATTATTATTTACCCCAGAAAGACTCCATTTAGTTTTCTACTTGGACATAAAAAGTTGTTCTGGCCGTGGTCTTGAAATGAACAGCTAGAAGGTAGGTAACCCCTTCCCAATAATGACTAAAATATATTCTCTGTCAAAATAGATTCTCTGTCTTGTCCCATACTTTATCCCAAACCCTAGAGAAGTTCTTGGCAGTGGTAGGTACTCAGTAGTAGTTGTCCAATCAGTGAACAAAGAAAAATAGTTTACTTTCTTTGAATCTTAAACTTCTTCCTGGCATCCTACTAACTCTTCCTCATTGCAGTCTCTAGTAGCCGTCCCTCATTTCTTTTGGCTGGGATAATTACCAGACTCCATTTTTATTTTTCTTTTGTAGTCAAAGAAGATATCCATGGTAGTCCTACTCCCTCCTTCTCTGTTTTTGCTTTTGCCATAAATCTTGCAAGTGGGGTTAGCACTGAAACTTGCTTTTACTTAACTGATACACAGTTTTTTTAAAAGGGAGGAAGGGAGCCTCTCAAATCCCCTTTGTTGTCTAAAGTTACCTGATGACACGGACCTTGTCATTCTTATTTGCTGCTGTATTCTCAGCACATAAAATATTTCCTTTTCCTAGTTAGCATTCCTACTTAGCACTCAATAAATAATTTTAGAATGAATGGTGAATGAATTAATAGGCATACTGATTTTATGATGATTTAAGTTTTAAAATATTTTGTTCATCATGGGTTTTGCATTAATTTTAATTTGGAAAAATACTGCATTAAATATGATTTATATTGATTTGTGTTGATTCCTGCTTTTGTTTTGTTTTGTTTTGTTTTTTGGTGTCCTAAATGTTGCACAAAAGCAAGTGCCTTACTTGCCTCCCCTTTTTCTGGCCCTGCATTTGACAAAATGCAACATGTGCCATTGAAATGTTAAAGTCTTTTTAAAAAGCTTTTTTTTCCAGCAATAATTCAAAATGAAAACATTTAGCTTTTAGAGGCATTTAATGAGAATTGAGATTTTGATTTGTTAGTCTGAACGTGACACAATACAGGCAAGTTATAGACCACCATGATTATTGCAACAAAACAAACTAAACAGAAATAGAGGTGGGGATAATAATTAAATAATGCTCTTCTGTTTCATGAAGGTGATGCCATTTCATTTGAAGAGCAGTCAGGGGTAGGTTCAAAAGACTCTTTGCCCAGACAGTCAGCACCCTGTGCCCATGGCAAGGGGATATGTTTCTCTAATCCCCTTTTATACGTATAAAATTTCAAGAGTTTGTTAACAATCAGTAAGTGTAATGGTAAAACAAAATAAAGAATGTTTATTTCCACTGTTGTTTTTATTAAAAAGTCTTGGAAGGAGGCTGCTTAAATTTTTTTGATGAATCTGAATATGCAAATTCAGTTTGGGATTTTGAAATCGGTTTGGGCTATCTGCATCCCTTGAGTTTCCTTAATCATTGCACTTTCTCTCTGGTTTTCATCACTCCTTTTACATTTTCTCTCATCCATGAAACAGTGGATATAGGAACGCAAAAGGTGAAAAATTAACAGAATACAAGCCATTTAATAACACTAATAGCACTTAGTGGCTACTTCCTACACTCTCCAGACTGATTCTTTTTTTCTTTTCAAATTATCCATATGGTAGAGAGCTAATGTTATTTATAGGTGAGAGGACATGCAGAAGGATGTTTGGATTTCAAATCACCAATCCTGATCTGAAAACTTTGTTACGGTTAGTAAAGCTTTGGTTAGTATGGTTAGTAAAGCTTTGTGATCTTCAAATAATAATGTTAATAATTTCACAAATCTCATAAGCTTTAGGACTCTTAGATTAAAACTTATTAGGAAATTAAATACCATATCGAATCCCAGTTTACTGATATACGTATATGCCAAAGTTGTAAACAGGTGTGTACATTCTTCTAGTGCTGGCATGGAAGCTCTTGTGGAAAATTTTTTTATAATTCAAAATCAAGAAAATTGTTCCTAGACTGCCAGCTATACATTATTCAGTATCAATTAAGGTGTTCCACGTTATGCTTTCTAATGCCAGTTAACATACATGCATACATAATGAAGAGCATTACCGGCAACTGCACGTCATGCCATTTAAAGTCTGCATGCATTACGTATTCCATATGCTGAAAGTAAATGGTAATATGAATTCAGAATCAGGCTGGGAATACATATCAAATCCTATCTGAATGTCATGACATGGGTCTCATACACCAAATTCCCTGACTTCCTCTCACACTGCCCCAAAAACCTAGAAAAAGTTCTCAATAAATTAGGGACCTCCTTTAGAGAAACACACACACACACGTCCACACATTTGGTGCCTGTAACCTCTTTTATACATTTAATAGACTCTTGTTATTCATGACAGTTATGTTCTATAAAATCAGCATGAAAAATAAATTACTGAATGCTGAACCATTGCTCCTAGGGAAAATGTAAGGTTAGGTTCCTGGAAGCCTCTGATCCCAACATCTTAATCAAATGATGAATACATAACTTTGTTTTATGTGAGTTCCTGTTAAAAGATACCTATTATATATACAGTTCATTTGTTAACATTGAACTCATGAGCAACAACAATATAATTCATGACCAAATGAAGCACATCTGACATGAATTTTCTCCATAAGGCACATTTCAGCCTTCTTGAGCTGAGAAACACTAGACAGCACTCCAGCACTACGCTTTGCAGTCATTTTAAACAGTGAAATTGCTAGGAAAAAGCACAAAAATGAGGGAAAAAAGTATCACTAAGCAGACAGACAATGAACAGGACACTTCTTTACAATGTGAGAACTGAAATAAGAAGGAGGAGCATCACTTGGATTGACTGCCAGTGAGAAGACAGGGGTCAGAAGGCTCAAGTTTTCATTGCTCCGTGCATGTCCAGAAAAGTGCTATGAGTATTGATTTTGGGGTTATAAACACATTTTAGCAAGTAAGCACATTTGCAGATATGGAATCTGCAATAATGAAGATCAACTGGATATATTTATATACACGTCCTTTTAAAAATTGTCATATTGAGATATTCTGTTTGGAGACCACCACTGATAGTCCTTAAAGGACAGCCCCTCCCATGGGATCTAGCAGAAAGGTGCCAAATCTCCAGCATCAGTAGAGGAAAGTCATCTTTTCCAGAGAACGACTTATATAAGCCTACCCAAAAATACTGATGGCAAACACATATGTTTGCAGAGATATGGGTTGCATAAACAAAGCTGAAAGGGGCCTTAAAATTATCTAATTATTTTTAAACAGGAAAGGAGTCCAGGGTCATATGGTTAATTACCAGCAGAGTGAAGACCAGAATGCAGAACTCCATTCTCCTGGGCAATTTTCTTTTCAAAACTTCCTGAACTTCCAAAGTCATGTTCTTTTGAGCCACTGGGATTTTCACGTTAATAGCTTGTTGCTCAGCAACGTAGACATATTCCTTTAGTGTCATCAATAAATATATGGGTATTTAAAAGTCTGTACTGTAATAACAGTGAGATGTAAACACTCTATGTATCTGGCTGTCTTAATTCTCTAATCCGGCATCCAATAGCAAATAAACAATTTGCTAATAAAAGCAGTGAAAAGCACTTTTTGGCTTTTTAAAAATTAGAGCTCTGTAACTAGCAAATCATTTGCAAATGTAAGGATTATATTTTCTGTATCTACCATGTCGATAAATTAAATATGATAATATTTTTTACACAGGGGAATAATGTGAGCATATAGAGCAAACAAATACAAGCTCTCGTGACCTTACCCTTAGTTTTGTTTGACTCCAGAAGTCAGATTTTTTGTGACTTCAAGCAGAGTTCTCTGGGTAACACAATTTTTGATAAGAGTATAAATAGTCAAGATTAATTGACCATATGAAGCTGGAACAATAATAAATTATGAATCACCAAATCAATTTGGGCAAATATCTCCCTTCAGACTTCTCCTGGCCTTCATTTGAATGAAAAATTAAACTATTTCTTTTTCCTGTCTTCCCTTCTGTAATGAAACCCGCTGTTTCATAAACCCCTACTGAAATTGGAGGCGCAGACCAGTCCAAAGAATATGGCAAAACATATCCTTCTGCCAACTAATCACAGCAGCACTACAAGCTGTATCCTTTAGTGTTCAAAGGAAATGACAGTAGGAAAAGCTGCCCTGGCCTGGGGTTGTACCCATATTTACAAGATCTTGATGCCAGCAACCCAGATGAAAGCAATATGGAATCATTTCTTCTGACTTCCGTGCTACCCTGAGGACAAAACATTTGCGTCTCTTAAAATAGCCATGTCTCCAAATTGCATATCAACAGGAAACTGCACTTTCACATCCCAAAATATTGTAACTCAATCAATAATCCTTTCACTGTAAAATTCAGAGCATCTGTACAGCATATCCTAACTGTCAAATGATTATAACTCCTCTCTTTAAAAATGTCTCCAGTTCATTTACTCGCCTAGCTGCTTCTTCCTAATGAACAAATAGTAAAAGTTATCAGTGCTCAAACAGGGAAAAGTTGTAGAGGCTCTTCTGTTTCTTTCTTTCCATAGAAGCCATCATTTTGTTTTTGATCATTTGGGAGGTTAAAATTCACTTTTTTCTCAGCACTAAAATGAGTGCCAGCTTCCACTTCTCACAATCAATCTAAAACTCTTGGTCAACTCAAAGAGCTTAGATCAAAATTGTTAATATTTGATACTTTAGCAGCAATATAGTAGCACTATACAGTGAATGCGCAAGAAAATGATTGCATTTCCAAGTTGTTCCGTTTCCAATTTGAATAAATCCTGCCTTTGCATAGTCAAAAAGTAAACCTAATAATCACTGCTCTGTTTCTTGTGATATTGCTTTCACTTTCAAGGCTGTTTTTCTTTTCCCAATAACAAATAACCTTCATCGGGTTTATCTGGTGAAATTTAGCAATTAAACCCTTTATCTGTACAACAGAAATAGTAAAACTTAGATCGCATTCTACTGTAGAAGAAAAAGCAGTTAAACAAACAAAGCAACTCATGCCAACTAAAGCTTCTTATATTTTCCCAATGTTTTGTGAAATCAGTATTCATATGGAAACTGAGTTCTAAAACTGAGTCCATACCAAATAATGCTAGGTCCTTTTCTGACCCATATTGTAAATTACCGAAACCTCTCAAAATTCCTGTTTAGGTAACACTTTTAGAAAATACGATATAAATATAACACATTTTTAAAAATGAACTCTTTTGTTTTCTTAAATAGTATGCAGAGATTAGGAGGGGTCAATATTCTACTAAGAAGCACTCTAGTGTGAATATATGAATATTTACACCTTTATGTTTCTGTCTTATGCAAAACCTTAAAGGAGAAGAAAATCAACAAACTAAATTAAGCAATGATATTGCAAAGATTTTATACTGAGAATGAGAAAGACTGATGGTCTATTATTAGTTCTCCAGGTCTGTTCTGTTAAACATCCATCATCAATATCCTCCCACCCCCAGATCATCAGAAAAGCCTGTTATACCAGTGAAGCTAAGTTCGTCAGGCTCGATTCAGTACAGGAGCACACTGCACCACCTTGGCCGAGTCTCAATAGTTCTCAGAAAGGGGACAGTGGGAGAGATATTTACAGGGGTAGAGGCCCAAAATGGGTGATTTTAAGGTGGTTCTTGCAAGGCAGAGAATTGGCTGGGATTGGGCAGTGGTTATACCATAATGGCTTTATATTTTAGGCACAGAATAGTTTGTATTGTGGAGTAAGCTATTTTGCTTGATAAGCAAGTTACTTCACTTGGTGTACAGTCTGATCTTCCATGAATATATATTTCCTGGAGAAAGTATTTAAGTTATTTTGCTTAGCCCCAGAATTATTTAGCCCAGGAATAGGAAAGTAAGTTGATTCTCAGAATTCCTTAGCATAGGAACAAAAAAAGAATATTTCTAATTCTCAATTCTGCCTTTAAAACTCTTAGTCTTTTGTAAAAATTTTCTATTATGCAGATTAAAAAACAGAAGCAACAACAACTTGATGACCAGCTAACTAAGCAATTGAAAATACATCACACACCGGAATTATCTCAGACATATTTTCCAATTCCCAGTGCAGTGTTATGTCCATTAATTTTATACAGAAGAAACTAACTTTTATTCTAATTTTAATTAAAAGTCTAATCTGGCTGTGACTAACATACAGGTGGCAATAATAAAACTTAGGTTAGAAAGCAAACATCCATTTGATCATCCAGAGGCTAAGGCTGTAATTTCTTATCCTGGATATTTGTTACAGTGAATTTAAGCAATTATTGTAAAGGATTTCAGAAAATTCTGCATGAGTTTCAAAATCTCAAAGAAAGAGTAAAGGTATCCAAATGTGTAGACTTATGCAAATGTGCACACAGTTGAAAGAATATCATAACAGTGAAGATATTGGTGCATGCTATAATCTAGAAAGTGGAATTTGTCTAAGATAGACCCTAAATCCAGAGTCACCATTAGTCTTTGAAGCATCTAGGGTGGGCACTAATTATAGGCATCACCTCTGGGTAGACTGAGGCCATCAAAGCTCCCAATTTTAGGGTATAAAGCATGGGCTGGAATTTAGTGCCATTTACTCCTTGGCCAGACATTCTTGTATAAGATGGAGTGCATAATACACAGTTGCCTGTAGTTCAACGACAGGAAAACATTCTAAGAAATGCATCTTTAGGTGATCTCATTATTGTGCAAACATCATGGAGAGTACTTAAACAAACCTAGATGGCACATGTGTATGTTTGTATGTAGTGCCTTTACCTAAATCAAGAATCCTCGTCCTCCAAAGTCCACTTGTTGCAAAGAGTATTTGTCCAGAGAAAAGGTACAAATGGAATTACAACATGCTGTTTAGAGTTCCTTTGCTGGGGGGTTGAATGTTTTTAATTTCTGTTCATGTGTATGGTAAATAGCATTTGAAAGAGATTTGTGTCAGGTTTTATTTTATGCATTTAAATAGGCTTGCTAGTATATCATAAGACACACTATCCTGGTTTCTAAAGACTATAAAACTATAATTGTTTTATCTACTTTCCAGTTACTGGTCCCATGCAAGCTCTGTTACAAAACTATGAGAAAGTGAACATTTGTAAGCAAAACTAATGGAAGAAAAAAGTTAATGCACATTTTCTGGGCTATTTGGAGCCTAAAATCATAGATAAATCTAACACACCTGAAGTTAGTCATTTTTCCTTTTATGAAGCAATCAAAATTCAAGATTTTTTTATATATATACCATTTGAATTTCCTTAATTTCCCTTTATTACAACTATATGTGAATTATAGGATTCATATTTAATGTTCCAGTATTGCTTATTATCATTTTATAGGTAATCCCCCGAGATGTTATTATCATCCATCCATTCAGTATCAAAAAATATTTAAATGGCATCCAGCCCTTCAACCAAAATTAAACATCACATTCTTAAAATTATAATCTCCTAGAGAGCAAAGAATCTGTATCTCTTGGTTTCCAGAAAGGTAAAACAGAAGCTTTATGCAGAATTGATTCTATGACTAGAGAGAATGCAAATATGGTTTTGAGAAAAAATTTCAATATTCTATGACAAAGTGTTCAGATGTATCATATATTCATTTTCCTTTTTTATTTACAATTGGACTGTCCATCAACTAGTGACAAAACATTATCACTACCTTTCAATTTACCTGTAAGGTGAATCACAGTTCAGATTATGAGTATGACCTAAATAAATTGATGCTTGGCTCTTTTGATGGAAGAATGGCATGCTAAATAATATTTCAGCAGGAGGTCCTTTGCCACAAGTATGCAGTTTGCCATTTCAAGGGTTACCTGATTTTAGGGAATAGTTTCAGGAAATCTCTGGAATCTAACTTAAGGCATTTAACAGAAAAGCTCAGGATGATAGTTAAAGCAACAGAGATTCTCAAAGGTTTTTTTTAGATATTTAAAACTGCTATCAAGTCTTTATTTGAACAGGCAAATACTCACATTCTTCTCCATAATTTGTGGGAAGAAATTGAGGAAGATTAATATAGAGATTTTTGGTAGGAAAAAAGTGTACTTTCATTCCAGAATCAAAACACATACGTTTGTTTGTTGAAATAGTACATAAAAAGTAAATAAAGAACATGACAAAATGAAGGCAAAACATTCATTTTACCTGTCCTTCTAATAAAAATAAATCCTGGACAAAATATATAAGTGGCCTATCAGAAGACTCTAAAAGGAGGAAAGAAGGCAGATTGGCCGGTGACCTCAGGACTTGAAGTACCAACACAACGATGATATTCCTGGGCCTTACTTGCCTCCTATGTATCCCAGTTCATGGGGTAGAAAAGCACATAGCCTGGTGCTTTTCTACTCAACTAGCACAGACCCTCCCCCACCAAAAAAAAAGTGGCCTTGAGAAAAGTCCAGTCTCTCTAGACAAAGGATCAGGGAAAGGATAGCCGAGCAGACAAGCACCATGAAAAATGTCATGTCCATCACCCATCCCAACAGTCACTGAATTGATAGGACAGTTTTCCACCTTCTTCCTCCTGCTCTGATGTAGCCCTTGCCACAGAGCCGGTGGGTGGACCTCTGACTTCCAGTCTTCCCAACCTGTCAAGGTCGGTGCCTCTTGCCCACAGAGCCTGTGGATGGAATGGTCACTTTCACTCTCTGCAGTAACAAAGAGTCACTGCTCCCAGGGAAACTGTGAGCAGAACACTGACTTTGGCAACCCCACAACCAAGCCAGTGTGGAGGAGACTGGGGTGGAATCCTGTCTTCTGGGTAACACACAAGTGAGGCAGACCATAAATGCACTGCAAAGTCTTAGTACGCTAAATTGACAATTGAACCACAGCTTAAACAAATGAACCAGGACTTCTAAACCTAATAATAAGTTGACTGCCTGCTCAAATAGAAGGCTTAAACAGGATCTAGTGCTATAATACAATACTCAAAATGTCTAAGATAGAGTTCAATAGTACTTATCACATGAAAAATCAAGACAATCTCAACTTGTATGAGAAATTACAATCAATAGATGCCAACGCTGAGATCGCACGAATGTTGGAATTTTCAAACCAGGCATTTAAAGCAGTTATCCTAAAATGTTCCGAGAAGCAGCTAGGAACATTCTTCAAAGACAAATGAAATATCACAAAGTTACAGCAAAGACATAGAAGATGTAAAGAAAGAAGAATTAAATAGAAATTTTAGAACTGAACAGGACAATAAATACAAAAAAATCTCACTGGGTGAACTTAGTAGCAAATGACTATGACAGACTAAAGAAAGAGCAAA
>CAUYRT010010020.1:0-39387 GCA_963574885.1 Lepilemur ruficaudatus
TGTAATCCTAGCACTCTGGGAGGCCGAGGCAGGTGGATAGCTCAAGGTCAGGAGTTCGAGACCAGCCTGAGCAAGAGCAAGACCCCGTCTCTACTATAAATAGAAAGAAATTAATTGGACAACTAAAAATATATGTAAAAAAATTAGCCGGGCATGGTGGCACGTGTCTGTAGTCCCAGCTACTTGGGAGGCTGAGGCAGAAGGATCACTTGAGCCCAGGAGTTTGAGGTTGCTGTGAGCTAGGCTGATGCCACGGCACTCTACAGCCCGGGCAACAGAGTGAGACTCTGTCTCAAAAAAAAAAAAAAAGCCAAGCTCCAATTCAAGACTCTGCACAAGACTATCTAGCACCAGAACTAGGGCCTTGTATTAATTTGCTCATTGTACAGAAGTCCCACTGTGAGTGTAGCTGATTTGGGCTGAAAAAAGTAGGAGAGAATGCCTTGGTTGTTCTGTCTCCTTTTGCATATTCCTTGCATCTCCAACTAAAGTTTAAGACTCTAAAAGTTACTTAAATGGATTTGTGATTTGTGATAAGCTTTTGACAGTTCAATCATAACTTTCCTGAGACAAAGTCTCACTGTGTCGCCTGGGCAACTCCTGGGCTCGGGATTCTCCTGCCTCAGCCTCCTGAATAGCTGGGACTACAGGTATGCGCCACCATGCCCAGCTAATTTTTTCTGTTTTTGGTAGCAATGGCCTCTTGCTTTTGCTCAGGCTGGTGATTATTTTATTTTATTTTTTTGGAGACAGTGTCTTTCTATGTCACCGAGGCTGGAGTGCAGTGGCACGATCCTAGCTCACTGCAACCTCAAGCTCCTGGGCCCAAGTGAGCCTTCTGCCTCAGCCTCCCGAGTAGCTGGCACTGCAGGTGCACGCCACCATGCCTGGCTAATTTTTTAAATTTTTGTAGAGACAAGGTCTGCTTAGGCTGGTTTTGGACTCCCGGCCTCAAGGTGATCCTCCTGTCTCAGCCTGCCAAAGTGCTAGGATTATAGATTTGAGCTGCCACACCTGGCCAGTTTTCCCCACTCTTAATGTCAGTTGTGAGAGCAGAGCTTTCCAGACATTGTTCAACAAAAAGGGTATGGTTATGCCAAGATAGTGCTTCCCTCAGTTCTGGGGGTAGCCTTATCTGTTTGCCCTAGCATAGTGTAAAAGTATCATTTTCAGTGTGTGCATATTGTAGAAAGCGTTGGGAAACACTTGTTTAAAGTGGTCTTTTAGGGTCCAAGGTCTCAAAGGTCATTTATAGTCACTCATAAAAGGTTTGGAGTTGCTGGTTTAATACCAATTTCTAATATTTGACATAGTGCTTGTTTAAAACTAGTGGGTTGATAAAGAAAAGGTTGATAATTTGTTATTAAATACATCATATATAGGGTACGCTTCTCAGCTTTTGCGGATAATACAATTGGCCCTCTGTATCCACGTGTTTCCAAATTAGTGGATTCTACCAACTAAAGATTGAAAATATTTGGGAAAAACCAATAAAAAATAATACAACTTTTTAAAATACAGCATAACAACTATTTACTTAGGATTTACATTTTATTGGGTATTATAAGTAATCTAGAGATGACTTAAACTCTGTGGGAGGATGTGAGTAGTTTATACACAAATGCTATGCCATTTTATATAGGGGATTTGACAATCCGCAGATTTTGGTGTTTGCTGGAGGTCCTGGACCCAATCCCATCATGGATACCAAGGGATGACTGTGTTACAGTTTTTCAAACACCTGTGAAATACATAGGATGCATATTATCTGCTTTAGACAGATGAGAGAACTGAATCTTAAATTTATCCATGGTTTTCTTCACTTACAGCAATGTGGCATAAATGCCAATGATGTGAAGAAATTGGAAGAAGCTGGATTCCATACTGTGGAGGCTGTTGCCTATGCACCAAAGAAGGAGCTAATAAATATTAAGGGAATTAGTGAAGCCAAAGCTGATAAAATTCTGGTAAGTATTAAGTACTGTGTATTTGACCTAGGGAGGCCTTAATGGGAATAGTACAACAGGGTAAGTAGTAAAAGGTGCTCATCCTCCTTGCATCCCTCATTCTCCTGTCATCCTGTTCCCCTCTTCAGAACTGACTGTGTTACTAGTTTCCTATCTTTGTATATGCCTCCTTTCCTAAATTCAGATTTTTTTCTAGAGAATTCCAGTATCATGGGATTTGACATAAATACTGCGAAATTGACTAACAGTTTACACTCCCACTAACAGTGACTGGTGGGTACTTTGTCTTTTTAGATATTATGATCTTAGAAATTTATTCATTAGTATGTAGCATTAAAACAGTTTAGAAGAATATTTATTGATAAAGGAAAATGTTCCTGATATAAGAAAGCAGGTTAATGAAACATATATATATTTGATTTTTGTTTTTTAAAATGTGTGTATTTATATATGTATATAGAGACCACGTACTGGGGATAAATATACTGAAATGTTGATGTTGTTATTTCTGGACGGTAAGAATGTGAGCAGTTCTTATTTTTTGCCTCAATTCTCTGAAGTTTTTATGTTTTCCTTTTTTTTTTTTTTTTTTTGAGACTGGGTCTCACTGTGTTGCGCAGGCTAGAGTGCCGTGGCATCAGCCTAGCTCACGGCAACCTCAAACTCCTGGGCTCAAGCAATTCTCCTGCCTCAGCCCCCCGAGTAGCTGGGACTATAGGCATTTGCCACCATGCCCAGCTAATTTTTTGTTTCTATTTTCAGTTGACTGGCTAATTTTTTTTCTATTTTTAGTACAGATGGGGTCTTGTTCTTGCTCAGGCTGGTCTCAAACTCCTGGCCTCAAGTGATCCTCCCGCCTGGGCCTCCCGCAGTGCTAGGATTATAGGCATGAGCCATCGCGACTGGCCCACTTTCAGAATATAAACCAAAATGGTTGAGGCTGGGCACAGTAGCTCACATCTGTAATGCTAGTGCTTTGGAAGGCCCAGACAGGAGGATTGCTTGAGGCTAGGAGTTTGAGACCTACTGTCTACAAAAAAAATTTAAAAATTAGCTGGGCGCGATGGCACATAACTGTAATGCTAGCTACTCAGGAGGCTGAGGTGTGAGCATTGCATGAGCCCAGGAACTTGATGTTGCAGTGAGCTATGATGACACCACTGCACTTTAGCCCAGGTGGCAGAGCTAGACACTGTCTGAAAAAGAAAAAAAAGGTTGAGAGAGAAAGATATTGTGACTAAAATAATTTATTCAGAAGGCATCAGATTCTTTCTGTGGCATTTTCCACATTTTCACAGTTTAATGTAATTGTAATTGACTTTTGTTGAGCTATATTCTCTTGATACACCATGATAACACTGACAGATTCAACATGGATATTTTTTGTAATATTTTTCTTTTACTTGCCATTCTATGCCTTGTATCCCAGGGTTTGGTAGTTCTTGCCTCTTTTGTTTGTTTGTTTTTGTTTTGAGACTGGGTCTTACTCTGTGGCCTATACTGGAGTACAGTGGCATAGTCACAGCTCACTGTAGCCTCAAACTTCTGGGCTCAAGTGATCCTCCTGCCTTAGCCTCCGGAGTAGTTGGGACTACAGATGCATGCCATGACACCCAGCTAATTCTTCTATTTTTAGTGGAGATGGGGTCTTGCTCTTGCTCAGGCTTGTCTCGAACTCTTGAGGTCAAGCGATCCTTCTGCCTCGGCCTCCCAGAGTGATAGAATTATAGGTGTCAGCCACCGCACCTGGCCAATATTATTAATGAAGTATTAGGACAGAATAAAACGTTTTCAGAAATGCAAGGATTCAGAACATCTCACCTACTCTTAGGAAGTTACTTGAGGATATGCATTACTAAAATGAGGACAGAAAACAGAATCTCGATTAGGGTGGCTCCAATTCAGATACCCAGTGTAGGAAGGCTCAGTACAATAGATAGCTTAGAAAGTAGACAGTCCAGTTTGGAGAAGGAAAGCATATCTTAGGGTAGAAAGTGAGGAGGTGCTCAGTAAGATTGAGAGGTTGGGAAGACTTGACAAATGATAAATTCACAGAATGCTAGAGAAAAAGACATTGTTCAGAAATAAAGTAAGGTAAGATGGAGTATGATTTGAAATTGGTGGCATAAAAGCACAGGAATTCATTTGAATTCGACAGTTGGAAACCTCTGAGAGACATAACATTGGAACCTTAGAGAAGGAATTGTATTTCTAGCGTACCGTTGGTTCTGCAGTGAATTATGTTTACAAAGCTATCTATAATGCAAACGTCGTAATTATTTTTTTTATTTTTTATTTTTTTGAGACAGAGTCTCACTCTGTTGCCCGCACTAGGATGCCATGGCATTAGCCTAGCTTACAACAACCTCAAACTCCTGGGCTCAAGCAATCCTCCTGCCTCAGCCTCCTGAGTAGCTGGGACTACAGGCGTATGCCACCATGCCCAGCTAATTTTTTCTATTTTTAGTAGAGATGGGGTCTCGTTGTTGCTTAGGCTGATCTCAAACTCTTGACCTCAAGCCATCCTCCTGTCTCGGCTTCCCAGGGTGCTAGGATTACAAGTGTGAGCCACTGTGCTGGGCTATGTAATCAATTTTTATTTATTTATTTTTTATTTTATTTTTTTTTTTGAGACAGAGTCTCACTCAGCTGCTAGAGTGAGTGCCATTGCGTCAGCCTAGCTCACAGCAACCTCAGACTCCTGGGCTTAAGCAATCCTACTGCCTCAGCTTCCCAAGTAGCTGGGACTACAGGCATGCGCCACCATGCCTGGCTAATTTTTTTCTATATATTTTTAGTTGTCCAATTAATTTCTATTTATAGTAGAGACGGGGTCTCGCTCTTGCTGAGGCCGGTTTCGAACTCCTGACCTTGAGCGATCCGCCCACCTCGGCCTCCCAGAGTGCTAGGATTACAGGTGTGAGCTACTGGGCCTGGCCTCCCAGCTAACTTTTTAAAAATTTTTTTGTAGAGCGCAGGTTTCAAACTCCTAACCTCAAGCAATCCTCCCACCTGTAATCAATTTTTAAATGAAGTATTAAGTGTACAGAAAAGTTTAGAGAATAATACAAACCCACTACTCAGCTGTTCTTTGATTTTTTTTTTCTCTTTGTGGAAAGTTTCTAAATTATAAGTTTAATCTATTTGCTATAGGTCTGTTTACATTTTCTTCTTGAGTGAGTTTTGATAGTTTGTCTTTCTATGCCAATTTCATCTAAGTGTTCTAATTTGTTGACATAGAGTTCAAAGTATTTCCTTATAATCCTTTGTATTTCTATAAGGTCCGTAGTAATGTCCCTGCTTTCATTCCTGATTTTAGTGATTTGAGTCTTCTGTCTTTTTCTTGGTTAGTGGTTTCTAAAGGTGTGTGAATTTTGTTGATTTTTTTTTTTTTTTTTTTTTTTTTTGAGACAGAGTCTCACTCTGTTGCCCGGGCTAGAGTGCCGTGGCGTCAGCCTAGCTCACAGCAACCTCAAACTCCTGGGCTCAAGTGATCCTCCTGCCTCAGCCTTCCAAGTAGCTGGGACTACAGGCATGCGCCACCATGACCAGCTAATATTTTCTATATATTTTTAGTTGGCCAATTACTTTCTTTCTATTTTTTTTAGTAGTGACGAGGTCTCGCTCTTGCTCAGGCTGGCCTGGAACTCCTGACCTTGAGCGATCCGCCCGCCTCAGCCTCCCAGAGTGCTAGGATTACAGGCGTGAGCCACCGTGCCCAGCCTTGTTGATTTTTTTGAAAGAACCAACTTTTGGTTTCATTTGTTTTTCTATTTTTCTATTCTCCATTTCATTAATTTCCATTCTCACCTTTATTTCCTTCCTTCTGGTTTGCTTTATGTTTTGTATGCTCTTCTTTTCCTAGTGTCTTAAAGTGGAAGGTCAGGTGATGATTTATTTTGAGACAGGGTCTTGCTCTGTTACCTGAGCTTGAGTGCAGTGGTGTCGTCATAGCTCACTGCAGCCTCAAATTCTCTGGGCTCAAGCCATTCTGCCCTAGCCACCGAAGTAGCTGGACTATAGGCATGTTCAGCCATGCCTGGCTAATTCTATTTTTTGTAGATACAGGGTCTTACCATGTTTAGGCTTGATCTTTTTTAATATAAGTGTTTACAGCTATAAATTTCCCTCTAAGCACAGTTTTTGTTGATGCCAGTTATTTTGGTATGTTGTGTCTTCATTTTCATTCATGGAAAAAGTATTTTCTAATTTCCCTAGTGATTTCTTCTGTGACTTGTTGGTTATTTAGGAGTGGGTTGTTTAATTTCTGTATATTTTTGAATGCATTTATTTTTAAATTTTAAGATCAACCCATAGTCCTATTATAGCAGATTTATCTATAATTATAAAATAGGATGTGAATGTCTCAACTTTGACAACGTAAAAGAAAAGGTACAGCTGATAGAAATGGGAAGTAGACATGGAGGTAGAAAAGATAGAAGGCAAATGTCCTTATTTTACAAAGTAGAAAGTGAAAAGATAGGTCTGTGCTTGATGGAACAGGAAATGAAAGTATAAATATATCCTGTATTCGAGTTTTTGTGATAAATCAGGCGTGGCACATATGTGGATCTATAATATTTCTTTTTTAAACTACATGAATTTATTCTTGGCAATTAAAAAATTGATCTTCATGACATCTCTGAATTAGATTATCCTTTTTGATGACTTTCTGAAGAGAAATCATTCTGGAAATTTTGTTAGATGTTTCCTTTTCTCACTGTATGCCTCGTTCTTGTTTATTATTATTTTGTCAATTTAAGATTTCTAATTTTCCCAGGCTGAGGCAGCTAAATTAGTTCCGATGGGTTTCACCACTGCAACTGAATTCCACCAAAGGCGGTCGGAGATCATACAGATTACTACTGGCTCCAAAGAGCTTGATAAACTACTTCAAGGTATGGTAATCCTTCGTCCTGTGTTGTGAATGCTAATTAGCAAAGCATCCAGTCATAGAACAAAACTAAAATATTTGGGTAGCTTTTACATGTTAGGTGTGATTAAGAGATAAGGGAAATATCTACATTGAAGAAGACTGCTGCAGGGTGCGACCTGAATAAAATTAGGCCCTTCAAAGGTGGATCATACGTATAATCCTAGCAGTCTGGGAGACCAACCCAGGAGGGTTGCTTGAGGCCAGGAGTTTGAGGTTATTGTGAGCTAGGCTGACGCCAGGGCAATCAAGCCGGGGCAACAGAGTGAGACTGTCTCAAAAAAACAACAACAACAACAAAAAACCAGTTCTAGCATAGTCATAGCCAGAACCCCTGTCTCTATTTATTATAAGGGTATTACAAAGGATGCAGGTGAAGAGATACATAGAACAAGGTATAAGGGAAGGAGTGTAGAGCTTCCATGCCCTTCCCAGGTGTACCATCTTCCAGGATTCTCCACATGTGATTCAGCTATCAGGAAGTTCTATGAACTCTTCAAATTTTCTCTTATTTATTTATTTAATTTAATTTTTTTTTTTTTGAGACAGAGTCTCACTCTGTTGCCCGGGCTGTAGAGCGCCGTGGCGTCAGCCTAGCTCACAGCAACATCAAACTCCTGGGCTCACGCAATCCTTCTGCCTCAGCCTCCTGAGTAGCTGGGACTACGGGCATGTGCCACCATGCCCGGTTAATTTTTTACATATATTTTTAGTTGTCCAATTAATTTCTTTCTATTTATAGTAGAGACGGGGTCTCGCTCTTGCTCAGGCTGGTCTTGAACTCCTGACCTTGAGCTATCCACCCGCCTCGGCCCCCCAGAGTGCTAGGATTACAGGCGTGAGCCACCGCGCCTGGCCTAATTTATTTATTTTTGAGACAGGTTCTCTCTTTGTTACTGGGGCTAAAGTGCAGTGATATCATCATAGCTCACTGCAGTCTCAAAGTCTTGGGCTCAAGTGATCCTCCTGCCTCAGCCTCCCAGATAGCAAGGACTACAGGGACACACCACCACACCCCACTAATTTTCGAATTTTCTGTTTTTGGGGGGATACAAAATAGCATGGGTTCAAGAATCATACTCAAATTTGAATGTTAGCCTTCCCATGTTGCCCCTCCCAGCATTTACTGGCTATAGTATATGATGAAAATTATCCAATAACACTATGCCTTAGTTTTCTTAGCTTCAAAATGAGGATAAAAGGACTTCCTACATTAATAGGTTATTGGAATTAATCGAATGTTAAATAAAATCCATAGCACAATGCCAGGTACATCAGAAACATTTAGTATTAGCAGTCCCCAACCTTTTTGGCACCAGGGACTGGTTTCGTGGAAGACAATTTTTCCATGGACAGTGGGGGCAGGGGTCCCTGGATAGGGTGGCATGGGTGTGGGGAGGGTGGTGTGGAGCTCAGGTGATGATGGTTATGCTCCGTTTTCTAAAAGACCACAGACTGGTACCAGGGCTCAACCTGGAGGGTTGAGGACCCCAGAATTAGATTATTTATGATTCTTCTTCTTGGCAGGGTGCGGTGACTCACGCCTGTAATCCTAACACTCTGGGAGACCAAGGCGGGAGGATCGCTTGAAATCAGGAGTTTCAGACCAGCCTGATCAACAGCTAGACCCCATCACTACTAAAAATAGAAAAAAATTAGCCCGGCATGGTGGCATATGCCTGTAGTCCCAGCTACTCAGGAGGCTGAGGCAGGAGGATTGCTTGAGCCCAGGAGTTTGAGGGTGCCATGAGTGAGGCTGACGGCACAGCACTCTAGCCCAGGCAATAGAGCAAGACTTGTCTTAAAAAAAAATTCTCTATCTCTCTTTTTTTTTGAGACAGAGTCTCACTCTGTTGCCCGGGATAGAATGAGTGCTGTGGCGTCAGCCTGGCTCACAGCAACCTCAAACTCCTGGGCTCAAGCAATCCTTCTGCCTCAGCCTCCCGAGTAGCTGGGATTACAGGCACGTGCCACCATGCCCAGCTAATTTTTTCTATATAGTTTTAGTTGGCCAATTCATTTCTTCCTATTTTTAGTAGAGACGGGGTCTCACTCTTGCTCAGGGTGGTTTTGAACTCCTGACCTTGAGCGATCTGCTCACCTCAGCCTCCCAGAGTGCTAGGATTACAGGCGTGAGCCACCCCGCCCAGCCTTCTTTTTTTTTTTTTTTTCTTTGTGAGACAGGGTCTTGCTCTGTCACCTGGGCTAGGGTGTGGTGGCATCATCATAGCTCACTGCAATCTCAAACTCATGGTCTCCAGTGATCGTCCTGCCCTCAGCCTCCCTAGGAGCTGGGACAACAGGTGCTTGCCACCACGCCTGGCTAATTTTTCTATTTTTTGGTAATGACAGGGTCTCTTTCTTGATCAGGCTGGTCTCAAACTCCTGGCCTCAGGGAATCCTCCCGCCTCAGCCTCCCAGAGTGCTGCGATTACAGGCGTGAGCCACCACACCCAGCTATAATTCTTTTTAAATTGCTGCTTACTGACATGTGATGATACAGTTCTATATCTTGATTGTTATAGTTACACATGTGATAAAATTGCATAGAATTATACATTTGCACAAATGAGTTCATATATAACAGGAGAAATCTGAACAACCTGTGGATTGCACTATTGTCAGTTTTCTGTTATTAATAGTATAGTTACTCAAGATGTTAATATTGGCAGAGACAAGATGAGGAGTGCACGGAACCTTCCTGTACCTTTCTTTGCAATTCTCTATAAATCTATAATTATTTCAAAATAAGTTTTTCAAAAATTATTGTTGTAAATTGGATTGTTGGAACATCTTTCTGATGAGCTCCAAGAATATTTCTGTGATTATGGTTCTTAAACATTTGTATTGTACTAAGATGTGTTTCTTATTGCTGTTTTAGGTGGAATTGAGACTGGGTCTATCACAGAGATGTTTGGAGAATTTCGAACTGGGAAGACCCAGATCTGTCATACATTGGCTGTAACATGCCAGGTGAGTTGTTGGGGTTCTGGTTAATCTGCAAGAATTAGTTGATTCCTGCTATCCGTAAGCATCTGTTAGGATGGACATAAAAGGCATTTTTTCTGTCCCCAAGAATGGTTAGAAGATAGACTCCTATTGCAAAATTCCTCCACATCATAGAAACTTCCAGATTATTGATATCCAGTACTTTTAAATTACTGATTTCCATTACTTTACCAGGCTTCTCCTGGCTTTGTGTGTTCTCTTTTTCATTAGTTTAGATTTTGTGACTCATCATTAAAGTAATTCCCTTACACATACCCTCAGCACATATCCACTTGAAAAGATGACAACCTTAGTTGAATCCCATCTGTTTTCTTAGTGCCTGTTCCTAAATTGCTGATTATATTGGAAAAGAAACATAGTATCATAAAGCTGACTGACTTCACTTTAAATTAGAGATGACTGATGGTGCTGTTCTGAACCTTTAAAAAAAAAATTAAAAAAATAAAGATGACAAACTTTGGGTGAACATTCAATACTTCTTTGCAAATCAGTCTACTGAATTTCTCCATTTAGGTGTGCTTTCCCACTCAGATAGATATACTTTGTCCTCTCTTCTCAAACCATCATCATGCTACTCTTCAACCTTCACTCTCAGCCAAGGACCTAACATGTTCTTTGCATCAAATCTATAAATCCACCTACGTTTGTGCCTGTCTTTTCTTATCTCAGGTTACAATGGAGAAAGTGTCCCTTTTCCTCTCAAAGTCCTGTCCTACGAGTATGATCTGGTTATTATCTCCTGCTACCTTCTCAAGGACTCTATTCCTTCCATTTTCTGTTTTTCCTCTCTATTAGATTATCCCCATCAATATACAGATATGCCTAGCATCTCCTCCATTGGGGAAAAAACTTTCCCTGGGCCCCTTCAGTTTCTTCTTCTCTTATTTATATTCCCGTCCATGGGTGGATTTTGAAACAGACGTAGTGGGTTAAGGAATTTCCTAATATATTGTATGTAAGTAGTAAATACTAGAATCAAACCGGACTTCAGAGCCCATGCTTTTTTTTTTTTTTTCCCCAGACAGAGTCTCACTGTGTTGCCTGGGCTAGAGTGCCGTGGCGTCAGCCTAGCTCACAGCAACCTCAAATTCCTGGGCTCAGGCGATCCTCCTGCCTCAGCCTCCCGAATAGCTGGGACTACAGGCATGTGCCACCATGCCCAGCTAATTTTTTCTATATATTTTTAATTGTCCTATTAATTTCTTTCTATTTTTAGTAGAAACGGGGTCTCGCTCTTGTTCAGGCTGGTTTCAAACTCCTGACCTTGAGCAATCCACCCGGCTTGGCCTCCCGAAGTGCTAGTATTACAGGTGTGAGCCACTGCACCCGGCCCAGAGCCCATGCTTTTAAAAGTTCGTAAGGCAGAGCCAATAGCTAGTATGTTCTCCATTGTATTGCTGGTGCCTAAGGCAGTGCTTGGCACTTATTAAACACTCAATAAATAACTTGAATCAATGGGGATAATAGATGTCTAAAGGCGTGCTTGTTATATTATAAAATGAATGGTGTAGAGGAAATACTTTAACTGTTTAAGAAAGGGAGAGGGATTATTTCACCCTAGAGTGATCATGGACTACTTTATGGAAAACAGATACTAGACAAGACTCCTGAAGAATGCTAAGGTTGGGGAGGAAGGAAATTAAAAGCATTTAACTATACAGAATGGGATGAACAGAAGTACTGAGGATGGAGAGGTCATAATGTATGAGAAGACAACACATGATCCCATTTACCTGGCTCAGGGTTTATGTACAAAAGTTGTAGGAGATAAACCATGAAAAGATATATCAAGACCATATTTTAGAAGGTCTTGAGTGTGGGTAAGAAGTTTAAACAATTTTTTAAAGAGTAGAGATTATTTAGAAGAGTAGCATAAGCAAAACTGTTAGAAATATTGTGGTAGCAACCTGTTGAATGGATTTGAAAGGAAAGGGTAGAGCTGAGGATATTTGATGTAGGATTATTACAAGCCATTAACTGATCGGGACTAAATTAAAACAGTGACCCTGAAAGGAAATAGAGAGGAAATGTAAAGTGCAGGACTTAATGACTGACAATTAAAAAATACACTCCAGGTCAGGCACAGTGGCTCACGCCTATAATCCTAGCACTCTGGGAGGCTGAGGCGGGACGATCGCTTGAGCTCAGGAGTTCTAAGACCAGCCTAAGCAAGAGTGAGACCCTGTCTCATTAAAAATAGAAAAATAAGTTAGGTGTGGTGGTGCACACCTGTAATCCCAGCTACTCAGGAAGATCACTTGAGTCCAGGAGTTTGAGGCTGCAGTGAGCTACGACGAAGCCATTGCACTCTAGCCAGGGTGACTGAGACTGTCTCAAAAAAAGAAAAAAGGAAATAGAACCTCCCTCTTCACCATCTCCTTTCATATATTAAAAAAAAAAAAAAAATACACCCCAGCCCAACAATGTATTACAGTTTTTTAATAGTAAACTCTAAAAAGTGTTTGGGAGAGGAAGATAGTTTTTATGGAAACATGACTTCAACTTTAGAGGTGGTATGTTTGAGGTGACAAACCCCAAGTGAAAATGTCTGATACTATTGAGAGATGTAGAATGAAGTCATACAGAGAATTAACAATGGAAACGAAATATATGAGAGAGAAGGAGTAATATACAGAAGAGAAAACTAACTAACTGTCCTCTTCTGCAACTTCAAGCAGTAATATGGGGAGCCCTTTTCTTTTTGAGTGAGTCCTAACATTCTCTGGCTCTAAGATTATGCTGCTGTGAGTGGCTGGTCCACAAAGTACCTAGAACCTGGCTCATGCCCATGGTCCAACTCTTCTGTTATATTCTTTTGAGGCTTTATTATAATTTTAGGTATTTTGAAGAAAATGGCACTATTTTAATCTAGATAGATTATACTCACTTCTACCATGGACACAACTTATTGATGAAATTCAAGAATAACTGAAATGAAATTTGCCTCCAAATTTCATGTTGATGGATGGGGCTTCCTAGTATTTTTCCATTGTGGTGTGAGTTCTTATACTCTGAACAAAATAACAGAAGTTCTTGAAGCTAAGTTATTAATTTAGAAATCAAATATAAATTGTTCTCTTTTGTGTTTTTTTCTTACAAAAAAGTTAACAACTGGCCGGGCGCGGTGGCTCACGCCTGTAATCCTAGCACTCTGGAAGGCCGAGGCGGGCGGATCTCTCACGGTCAGGAGTTCGAAACCAGCCTGAGCAAGAGCGAGACCCCGTCTCTACTAATAATAGAAAGAAATGAATTGGCCAACTAAAACTATATAGAAAAAATTAGCTGCGCATGGTGGCACATACCTGTAGTCCCAGCTACTTGGGAGGCTGAGGCAGGAGGATTGCTTGAGCCCAGCAGTTTGAGGTTGCTGTGAGCTAGGCTGATGCCACGGCACTCACTCTAGCCTGGGTAACAGAGCGAGACTCTGTCTCAAAAAAAAAAAAAAGGTTAACTATTGTTCATAATTTATTCTGAATTTAAATAGTACTTTACCAAAAAATTTTATTATGTTGATGTAATGCCGTGCTATTTTTAAAGTTAGTACATGTCATAAAAATGTGGATTTGTCAGGACCCTGTGTCATGCATGATAAAACATATGTCTCTACAGAGACTAATATTACAAGACTGATTTTCTTTTTTTTTGAGACAGAGTCTCACTTTGGTGCCTGGGCTAGAGTGCCATGGCATCAGCCTAGCTCACAGCAACCTCAAACTCCTGGGCTGAAGTGATCCTTCTGCCTCAGCCTCCCAAGTAGCTGGGACTACAGGCATGCGCCACCATGCCCAGCTAATTTTTTCTATATATATATTTAGTTGGCCAATTAATTTCTTTCTATTATTAGTAGAGACGGGGTCTTGCTCTTGCTCAGGCTGGTTTCAAACTCCTGACCTTGAGCAATCCACCCTCCTCGGCCTCCCAGAGTACTAGGATTACAGGCGTTAGCCACCGCACCCAGCCTACAAGATTGATTTTTCTCAAATCACTGAAGAAAGTATCTCATTATTTTCCGATGTGTCTTTCATCGTTTACCACATTTGTCTTGAGATTGTGAGTGTCATTTCTTAAGAAATATTCTGGTTCTTTATGAATGAAAATTTATCTAGGCCAGGTATAGTGGCTCACTCTTATAATCCCAGCAGTTTGGGAGGCCAAGGTGGAAGGATTGCTTGAGGCCAGGAGTTCGAGACCAGCCTGGGCAACGTTGATAGCTGAGATCCTGTCTCTACAAAAACAATTTTTTTTAAGTTTTATCTAACGTCAAGTGGTCCAGCTTGATAGTCTCCTGTTTTTCTTATTTTCCTTTCTCACTTGTTATTTTAATTGTGTTTCTTTCCTTGATTGCTCCACGGATCCTTCTTTGCAGGCCAAAATGTTACCCTATATTTTATGAGACAGCTGAGTTAGGATTTCAGTATCAAATTTACTTAAGCCATTGTTGACTCTGCTTGTAACTAATTCTGAGGAAGAAAGCATTTGGGGTTCGGGGGCATGTAAGAGAACTTTTAGGATAATCAGGGAGGAAGCACTGAGAAGAGGAAAGGTGATAGTAAGCTATGGAAACTATAGCTATTGCCTGAGCCCCATCAGAAATTTGATAGCTAAAGAAAAAGATGACTGTTTAAAATACACCCTGACATGGGTCATTTGACATGACATGTGACCTTTTAAATAGAAATGTTTCTCTATGTTGTTTTGACAGAGATTCATGTGGGATAAATATTTAGAGTACAGTGCATGATATCCATAGTTGCCATGGGAACTCGGCATATCAGGCTTATACTCTAAAGTTGTACAAATAGAATCCTAGCCTGAGAATGTTTATTAAGTATTTAGATAAGGTCCATCAACAATAAACTGTGAAGTAAAATTCTGAAGTAAATATAGCCTCTCTATAAAAATAACATTTACATGTGGCCAAAGAACTATATATCTTTGATTTTTTTTTCCAGAGAAAAAGAATGCTAATTCGATAATAGAAAGGATTACATTTCACCAGCCTAAGAGCTGGAACCAGAGTTATGGAAAGGATGTTAGATTAATACTTAAATCTAAATATTATCTACTTTGATTGTTGAGATTTTCTCAATTTACTGAGTGAAACCCCAGTATGTGTTAGATCTCTAATAACAAAGTTATATAAAGTTGAGAGCTACGGTTAGGTTACAAAAATGAACAACCCATGCTTGTTCAAAATACTAGAGTAATTTTAAATTGAAAACACAATTTAATATAAATACCAATTTTAAAAGCATCTATTCTTTGACAGAAAATTTATCTTATAGAACGTTTCCCATATATCCAATGATAAATGTACAAAGAGTTTATATTACAGCATTATTAAACTGGTAAAAGTTAGAAACAACCTACATCACTGTAAAATAGGAAGAAACGTTAAATTATGGTCCTAATCCGTTATTAAGAACAGCTAACCTGGTGGTGTCCCAGCCCAGTAACACAATATGGCTGCAGTGGCACTGGGAGGGCAAAGTGGAGGTGACCAAATAGATGAGAACAGAGAATGTAGTCCATGCCCCTGAGTCGGCTCCTGGCTGCCACTGGTCCAACAATACACTGGGACCTTGTCTGCTCCCCAGCTGTCAGTCAGCCTATCTATGCCCAATCTATGGCCTCCCTTCAGCCCAAGAGGCCCACCCAGTTGGAAAAGAGTCCCCTCATGATAGCACTGAAGATAGCAGAAGGCGAGAGAAAGGGGAACTTCATTTATCTTATTTCCTGGGAACTTAGTCCTCAGAACGTCAAGATTTCCTCTTCTCTAAGAAACTGAGGCAGCTTCTGCTTTCTGTCTTATTGGCCAGTGGTTCCAAATCTTTCCTCAATCAAGGCCCCCTTTTGTTATATACCTGTTCTTTGCTCCTTCTGTGGATTCCTATGATATGAAAGGTTTTGTCTGCCAACCTGCCAAAACATGGTATGTTTTCCTTTCCAAATTAACAAAGCCTTTCATAACTGAGTATACACTAAAATCAGTGACCTAAAGGTTGGGGACATCATGACTTGAAAGTGCTTTGAATATGTCAGGCACTGTGCTAAATATTTAACATGAATTAATTTTTTTTTTTTAATTAAAGCCAGTCAAATTTAGCAGTGGAGGGTTGTATGCCAACTTTAGTGACACTAATGTTAATACGTTCTGATAACCAACTACTGTTGGACCAGCCCGAATGATTTAATTCTTAAAACAATCCCATAAGGTAGGTTTTGTCTACATTTTACAGAAAAGGAAACAATATTCTCAAGGTCACATAGTAAGTGGCAGAACCACGCATAGAAAGTGTTTGTGTGAAAATGCATAGAAAATGATCTGGAAAGTTACTTCTGGAAGATGGAGAGTGGTGACCAAGAATTTTCAACTTTTATTCTATATTGTTTGACTTTTTATCACAAGCATATAGTTTTTTTGTAACTTTGTAAAAATTTTTCTCAAAAAGTAGGAAAAGAAAGAAAATTCTGTGCTACCAGTCCTTTAATGTAAAATGTTCTAGGGCAGTGGTCCCCAACCTTTTTGGCACCAGGGACTGGTTTCAGGGAAGACAGTTTTTCCACAGACCAAGGGTTGTGAGGGATGGGGTGTTGTGAGTTGGGGGAGGTGGTGCGGAGCTCAGGTGGTGATACTCAGTCCGTTTTCTAACAGGCCACACACACTGGTGTTGGGCCTCGGACCAGGAGTTGGGGACTGCAGTTCTAGGGGATTTCCCTCAGAATGTAAAGGTGAATTATGGCTCCAAAGTAGATTTCTAAAGTGGAAATTACCCTTTAGCATTATTCACTTAAAATCTATAGAAGGATTCAAAGGTATCTAACATGGAATGAATAGCCTAAAGCAGAGATTTCCCTGAGTGGCTCATGAGATGGTCTTCATTATAATCCATATTCTTTTCTTTTCTTTTCCTTTTTTTTAACTCTTAATTTCTACTACTTATTTTTTCTTTTTCTCCCTTTCTTAATTTTTAGCATCCATATATAGGAGCAAACACCTTTTTATTCTTCTTTCTTGCTCACACTTTAAACTTGCTATAGATCTTTCTGGGGCATTGACAAACCCCTTTTGTAACCTTGAAGAATGAACTCTGCTCAATAAAGTAAAGTGTAAGTTTGGTCTAGACATGCTAAAATTAATTGGGTTTTGGATTAGGGTCCCTTATTGATTAAAGGTCTTCCAAATGTTTGTGTTTTTGAATTGATCAATCTTGTATTGGTATGCAGTTATAGAATTTTATCCCTTCCTTTGGACTATATTTCTAAGCTATCCAATTCTGACAAAACTATAGCTGCATGTGCCATGAGAGATAATGAGCTTTACATCTACTACTAGCTGTATTTCTGTCAGAAGGGAATGCCTCCTGCCTATCTCTGATTGTCATTTTGAAATGTTTTTTTCCCTTTGCCTTATTGGGGTTGGGAGGAATTATAGAGATGTCATGGGGAATTTGGTCAGCTTTATCAGAAATAGAGTGTTCATTTCCACTGTTTTTTGTTGTCTGTAGCTTCCAATTGACCGGGGTGGAGGTGAAGGAAAAGCCATGTACATTGACACCGAAGGTACCTTTAGGCCAGAACGGCTGCTAGCAGTGGCTGAGAGGTAGGTTACTGGATTAGACAAGATAGTATGGCTGCATCTGTCACTGTAGTGATTTGCCAGGGTTAGTTTGGCTCAAGAGTGTGTCTGCTGTTATTCCACATCCCAAAGTTGTATATGTGGTTCATAAGAATGACCTTCCTTAGTGGAAAAAGGCATTCTTTAGTCAGCAATCTATGGGTTTCTGTCAGACTGGATTAAAAAACAAGATCCTTTGTCTTCCAGAGAAACACTTTAGAAAGTAAAAAGATGGAAAAAGATACTCCATGCAGCAGTAACCATAAAAGAGCTTGAGTGGCTATACTGATATCAGACAAAATAGACTTTAAGACAAAAATGTATTACCAGGGACAGAGAGGATCATTTTATAGTTAAAAGATCAGTTCATCAGGAAGATACAACAATTGTAAACATACACACCTAACAACAGATACGAGAAACAAAAACTGCTGGAATCGAAGGGAAAAAGACACTTCAACGATAATAGTTGGGGACGAGTATCTCACTTTCAGTAATGGATAGAGATTTCAGTATCCCACTCTCAATAATGGATAGGACATCTATCAGATGCTGTGATAAAGGGCATCTACAAAAAACCTACAGCTAGCATACTTAATGATAAAATTCTGAATGGTTTCCCCCCTTAAAATCAAGAACAAGCTAGGGATGTCCACTCTTATCACTTATATTCAAAATGTATTGAAGGTCCTGGCCAGTGTAGTCAGGCAAGAAAATGAAATAAAAGGCATCAAGATTGGAATGGAAGAAGTAAAACTGTGTATTTGCTGATGGCATGCTGTGTGTAGAAAATCTTAAGGAATCGACACAAAGAACTAGAACTAAATTAGTTTAGCAGGGTTGTAGAATACAAACTCACTATGTAAAAGTCCATTGTATTTCTTTTTTTTTTTTTTTTTTTTGGAGACAGTGCCACACACTGTTGCCCGGGCTAGAGTGCTGTGGCGTCAGCCTAGCTCACAGCAACCTCAAACTCCTGGGCTCAAGCAATCCTTCTGCCTCAGCCTCCCAAGTAGCTGGGACTACAGGCATGCGCCACCATGCCTGGCTAATTTTTTCTATACATTTTTAGTTGGCCAATTGATTTCTTTCTATTTTTAGTAGAAATGGGGTCTTGCTCTTTCTAAGGCTGGTTTAGAACTCCTGATGGTTTAGAACTCCTGACCTTGAGCGATCCACCCGCCTGGGCCTCCCAGGGTGCTAGGATTATAGGCGTGAGCCACTGCGCCCGGCCTGGCAGTTTCTTAAGCAGTTAAATTTACCATATTACCCAGCAGTTTCACTCTAGTTATGTACCCAGGAGAAGTAAAAACATGTCCACACAAAGGCTTGTATGTGAATGTTTACAGTATCATTACAATAGCTCCAAACAGGAAATAACCGAAATGTCTATCAACTGGTGAATGAATAAGCAAAATGTTTTTATCCATATAATGTGATATTCTTCAGAAATAAGAAACTTAAGCACTGATACACGTTGCAACATGGATGAACTTCAAAACATGCTAAATGATAGAAGTTAAATACAAAAGACCACATATTGTATGATACTGTTTATATGAAATTTCCAGAAGGGGATATAATCTAAGAGACAGTAGACAGTGGTTACTGGGGGTAGGAATGGTGAGTAATTGCAAATGGACTTGAGAGATCTTTTAGGGGTGATGAAAATGTTCTAAAATTAGATTGTGATCATGGTTCTACAACTGCAAAGTCATTAAAACTCATGGAATTTTATAACAGGTCAATTTTATGGTATATTAACTATACCTCATTAAAGCTGGTGAAGAATTAATAAGTTTCTATATCTAATACAGCTCTCAAACTCTCAAAATTATTTTACTTATTTTTCCTTATCTAGGGTCAAATATGGCAAATTAGTTCTTGCTACACATTTTACTAAAACCCAGTGATTAAAAAGAATTTAATTGCCTGTTGAGATGGCAGACTCAAGTTGGAAACTGCCTGGCTAAGTTCAGGAGGATATTCTCTTTAGTTTTATAATTGTATACTCAAGTTCTCTTTCCCAGTTTATAATTTGAGCAGTCCAACTGATTGGTTGTACACCACTGGTGCATAAAATTTTGTTGGAACAATAATTGCTACCCTTTGCCTCTGCCTACAAAATTCTTGTCAAGGAAAAAGAATTACTCAACGTGATGTTAGTTTTCTGAAGATGTATATACTGAACTGTGTCTGTCCTCCCAAAATTGTTTTGGCAATCTTGCACAGAATTCACACTTTTAAGTACACTATTTTAATAGTTTAGATCCAGGCAGGAGTAATCCTTTAATCCTAGCACTTTGGGATGCCACGGTGGGAGGGTTGCTTGAGACCAGGCGTTCAAGACCAGCCTTAGCAATATAGCAAGACGTCATCTCTACAAAGAATAGAAAAATTAGCTGGGCATAGTGGTACACACCTATAGTCCTAGCTAGCTGGAAGATTGAGGCAAGAGAATCCACTTGAGCCTAGGAGTTTGAGGTTGCAGTGAGCTATGAGGACACCAGTACACTTTGTACACTCTGGCCCAAGCAACAGAGTGAGACCCTATCTCTAAGAAAATAAAGACTTCCTTTTGGACAGAGTCATTGAGACTTTGAGTAACATAAAGAACTATTCAGATAGGATAGATGAGATAGTATAATAGAATATAGGCTATGATAACAAGGACAATGTTTTGGTCACCCACTGTATCCACAAGCCCTAGGACAGTGCACTTAGTATTTGTTAATGAGTTAATTAATATTTACTAATTTAGGGCCATATTTGTGGCTATTTTGTCAATGAAAAGAAAAATATGTTTAAATAGAAATTTCATCAATTTTTTAATCTGGTCTACCTATCAAGAAAAAATTTTGTAGTTGAATTTCTGTTTATATATATTACATTTAAATTATAGTTGTGAGAAAGGCACAAGGCCTCCTTAAGCTAGTATCTATGAAAATAATTTTGATTCATAGCAGAATAGCCCTCACTGATTAACTTTTGCCATGCCGTGTTCAAGAATATTAGCCCACATTCACAGCTCAGGCAATCACAGAATGTAGTCCTCAGAACAGCAGCATTAGCATTACTTGGGAACTTGTTAGAAATACAAATTCTCTGGCCCTACTACAGGTCTGCTGAACCAGAGGCAATCAAAGACTTCGGATAGGATCCAGCAGTCTGTTTTAACAAAAGCTCTCCAGGTAATCTGATGCTTGCTGAAGTTTGAGAACTATGGCCACCATTGCTAGTTATAAAATTACCACCTTTTATGAAAGTTCTTTTAAGTACTGTAAGAGAGTGACAGAATCCCTTTGGAGTGATAGAGCTGAATTTTTCAAACTTACATGTTAAGAATAACCTGAGGTGTTTGTTAATATACAAATGACCAGGCCTTTTCCCTGAAAATTATGATTCATTAAGTTTGTATTGGTCCAGGAACTTGTTTTTTAACAGGTGTTCCAGATTTTTCTTATCTTTAAGGAAGTTTAAGAAACACTATGAGAGAGGATGCTATTTCTAGCCAAGTTTTTCAAAGCTGTGGGAATTGAAAATTTCACACCCTGCTTCTGGAACCTAAGCAGAGAGGTTCCCATAGTCTTTTTTGTGAGTGCTGTTGAAGGAAAAGGTGGGATAACTCTTTGTTTTTCTGGTAAACCTTCAGTGTTCTGATAGCAAACAGATAATCATCTCCCTTCCTGACAGAAGATTATATCGTTTCCTAAGGCAAAACCAAAACTAGACTTGTGCAGTACAGTAGTAAGGCCTGCTGTATCTTCTTTTTTACCTCCTTAACACCATGATTTAAATAGAGTAAATGTTTATCTCCTCATTGACATTTTATTTAATCAGGATCATAAGATGAAACTCTATCTTCACTTCATCTTCTTATCCCCATGATAGAATCATGAACCTAGAACATGGCTCAAACAAGTATAATACATTTGGATTTTATTTAAACATCTCCTTTGAACTATTACATAAAGCAGTTACTATTATACTTTTGTACTATAATGCTTTTAGGTAATATTAATGTGAAAACATGGCTGGGCACAGTGGTTCATGCCTGTAATCCTAGCTCTCTGGGAGGCCAAGGTGGGAGGTTCGCTTGATGCCAGATTAAGGAGTTCAAGACCAGCCTGAGCAAGAGCAAGACTCTGTCTCTACAAAAAATAGAAAAATCAGTCTGGCATTGTGGCATGTGTCTATAGTCCCAGCTGCTTGGGAGGCTGAGGATCACTTTAGCCCAGGAGTTTGAGGCTCCAGTGAGCTCTGATGATGGCACTGCATTCTAGTCAGGGCAACAGACCAAGAGCCTGTCTCAAATAAACAAAAATAGTGTTGTGGAGCCAGGCATGGAGGCTCATACCTATAGTTCTGGCAACTTGGGTGGCAAGAGGATTGCTTGAGGCTAGGAGTTCAAGACCAGCCTGGGCAACACAATAAGACCCCATCTCTAAAAACAATTTTTTTTTTTTTTTTTTTGAGACAGAGTCTCACTCTGTCGCCCGGGCTAGAGTGCCGTGGCGTCAGCCTAGCTCACGGCAACCTCAAACTCCTGGGCTCAAGCGATCCTTCCTCCTCAGCCTCCTGAGTAGCTGGGACTACAAGCATGTGCCACCATGCCCAGCTAATTTTTACTATATATTTTAGTTGTCCAATTAATTTCTATTTTTAGTAGAGATAGGATCTCGCTCTTGCTCAGGCTCATCTCGAACTCCTGAACTCAAACAATCCGCCCGCCTCGGCCTCCCAGAGTGCTAGGATTACAGGTGTGAGCCACCTCGCCCGACCTAAAAAATTTTTAAATATTAGCCAAGTGTGGTGGCATGTGCCCATATTCGAGGTATTTGGGAGGCTAAGGCAGAGGGATCGTTCCAACTCAGGAGTTCAAGGCTGTAGTGAGCTATGATCACGTCACAGCATTCCAGCCTGGGTGACAGTGAGATCCTATCAGGAAAAAAAAAAAACAAAGAAACCCCAGACTTTTGTGTATTACAAATAAAACAAAACAAAAAAAATCCAACCTACACATATCCTTTGGACAAATTTGCTACTGAGCTGTGAAAACATAACTTGTGTTAAAGTGATGATACATGATTCTCTCCTTGTTTGGGTTGTGACTAAAAGCTTCATTTAGCAACGTTTACTCAGAATTTACTAGGTATGTAAAATGTACTAATAAATAGGTAGAGAGGCCCAGCCCAGTCTTTTCTTTGAAAGAATTTGTAGTCTTTTAATATGAATGTATTTTATATGAATTTAATTGATCTTTGAATGATTATTTGTCCCAATTCTATCATTGCCCTTGGTTTTTCCAGGGTAATATTATTTCCTTATATTTGGAAATTTCTCATTCTAGTTCAGGAATCTTCAAAGAATAGATTTGGGCCGGGCATGGTGGCACACTCCTGTAGTCCAGGCTACTCAAGAGGCTGAGTAGGAATATCACTTGAGCCCAGGAGTTTGAGGTTGCAGTGAGCTATGATGATGCCACTGCATTCTAGCCTGGGTAACAGAGCGAGACCCTATCTCATACATACATACATAAATAATAAAAAAATAAAAGAATAGGTTTGATTTATCCTGATGACTTGCCAGGTAGATCTACTCCAAAGTAGTTGCTCCTGTCATCTCTGTACATACATTTTGCCTGAACTTCCTAATAGAAAGGACTTATATTCTTTGGCCCTGAAACCACTGTCACTACCACTACCTATCCAGCCAGATAATTTAAGTGTTAGAGGTAAATTTCTCATTTGCCTGAGTTCTGTGTACCACCTACAAATGTTCTTTCCTCTCTTCTAGATACGGCCTCTCTGGCAGTGATGTCCTGGATAATGTAGCATATGCTCGAGGGTTCAACACAGACCACCAGACCCAGCTCCTTTATCAAGCGTCAGCCATGATGGTAGAATCTAGGTATGTGCTCACTATAGACACTAAATATGTTGCTGAATCTTGAAAAGGTTGTTTGGCCAAACCGAGAGTAGCTTGAATTAGAAATGGGGAGATTTAAGTTTAATTCCTATTTTGACACTCTTACTTTGTGATTTAGTCAAGTCATTATTAAAAAATGAAGCCATGATCTACTTGAACTTGCTGGAAATCTTAATTTCTTAAACAGTGTCTCAGATGTGAATGCTATATAATTATTTTAATAAAATCTCTATATACAAGTGAAACCACGAATATGAGATTTTAGGGTGGTGAGGAAGGGAGCAGACTCTGACATAGGCTAGACATAGGCTTCAGACAATCCTTGTTCCATGTAGGTATGCACTGCTTATTGTAGACAGTGCCACCGCCCTCTACAGAACAGACTATTCAGGCCGAGGTGAGCTCTCAGCCAGGCAGATGCACTTGGCCAGGTTTCTGCGGATGCTTCTGCGACTTGCTGATGAGGTGAGTTGTGGGGTAGATATAGAGATTGCCTACTTTCGGTGACTATGAATTCCAGGAGCCTTGCTAGGAAACCAGAACATCAGTGCCTGGTGTATCATCAGGCTTATCCGTTAGAAAGGAAGAAGGGATGGGCCAGGTGGCTCACGCCTGTAATCCTAGCACTCCAGGAGGCCAAGGCAGGTGGATCGTTTGAGCTCAGGAGTTTGAGACCAGCCTAAGCAAGAGCGAGACCCCGTCTCTACTAAAAATAGAAAGAAATTAGCTGGACAACTAAAAATGTATAGGGAAAATTAGCCAGGCATGGTGGCACATTCCTGTATTCCCTCTACTCAGGAGGCTGAGGCAGGAGGCTCACCTGAGCCCAGGAGTTTGAGGTTGCAGTGAGCTAGGCTGACACCAGGGTACTCTAGCCTGGGCAGCAGATTTAGACTCTGTCTCAAAAAAAAAAAAGGAAGGAAGAAGAGAGACATTAGTTATTCATTGCTTTGTGGAAGAAAGTGGTGGCAGCATTAGGGCTCTTGAAATGTCTGTGGCACAAAACTGACATGGATCCTTTCCCCATCAGTTTGGTGTAGCAGTGGTAATCACCAACCAGGTGGTAGCCCAAGTGGATGGAGCAGCCATGTTTGCTGCAGATCCAAAAAAACCTATTGGAGGAAACATCATTGCCCATGCATCAACAACCAGGTAAAGTGATGAGATAGATGCTTCTTTCTGGAATGTCATATTAACAGTGAAATAGACATGAAGATGTAACATTTCCAATTAAGCCCTGTTAAAGCTACTGTTATGTAATTAGATGCTTAGGAATTCTTCCTAAATCTAATTGTGATGCTCTGGTTGGGATAGGTGTTTGCTTTTAGTTCATAAAGGAATTAAAAACTCACAAGTATGGAAGAATGAATGTGAATAAGTGACATGCCGCACCCTGGTTATTAAAGGAAAATGTTTGTTCCGATATAGACAACCCACTCAGAAAGGGGGCAGGGCAGAAATGGACTCCTCCAGATTGGAAGTACACTAAGGAATACAGTACAGAAATATCCCCAGGGTCCTTTTGGGAAGCATTATGTCTAAAAAATGATTAGCTCTATCATAAATAAAGTCAGGAATGGAATCATTTAGTTATAATAACTTGGTACTTTGGTCTGTGTCTCTGGGTCAGACTGTACCTGAGAAAAGGAAGAGGGGAAACCAGAATCTGCAAAATCTACGACTCTCCTTGTCTTCCTGAAGCTGAAGCCATGTTTGCCATAAATGCAGATGGCGTGGGAGATGCCAAAGACTGAATCATTGGTTTTTCCCCAGTGATAAACCTTAAGTGCTGCAGCCTAATGGAGAGGACAACCCACTGGAGTTCCATATAGGCCTCTTCCTGTTGTGACTGCCAGGAGAAGGCTTCCAGGAAAAACAGCTATTGTATCAGCTTTTCTGATGGTGTAAACAGTAGTCACAAACTGATCTGAAATGTTTATTCCTTCTGGAGTGCATTAATCTCTATCTGATTTCTCTACAGTTTTGGAGGAGAGGTATGAAATACCTTTAATACAGTGCCTTGGGATTGACTCAGGTCTAACAGCTGTCTATTGGACAGTCTTATGTCTCCAAGAGAACTAAAGCTGGGGAGACTTGACCCTTCTCTCACTTCTGAATAATGGTAAAATAAAATGCCTGAGCTGTGTATGTAGCAAAAGGAATGGGTCTCTGTATAGGTTCTTTTTCTCTGTTAGTACAACTCCCATCAATCAGAAGTAGGTTTTTTAAGTTGTATGCTTGAACATTCTCATGTAAAAATTTGTTTTTGGTTAAAGAATCTTGCTCAAGGCCTGCTAAGCCATGAGTTCTTCACCATTTACTTGCTTGGTCTTTTACTGCTAACACTAACTCAAGATAATTCTGGACTCTTAAGTATTTCAGAGGCTGAGTAAGCAGATTCATTGTTAGGCTGCTAATAAAGTAGTTATTTGTAATGAGTGTGTTTTTTATAGTAGTTACTCTAGTGCAAACTGAATATTTCAAGATATTATGGATCTCCATAATATCTTTTTGGCACTTGGTAGGGGTGATCAATTTCTATTGCTTTTTAAGATTTGAAAACTGAAAGGGAAGTCCTACATTCATTTGATTGAGCTTATTTGTCCTTCAACTTAATGGAAAATGTTATTAGATACATCATGGCTTTCCTGTGGCCTTTGTTTTTATTCCATAAGTCTCATGTTGTAGAGTTCTGATACTTGCCTGCATTATTTTACTTCAGCGGTTTGAAATATTTTTCTTCCTTTCAAATTTCTACTCAAGATAAAGTTTTAAGCAGCTCTCCAAATTTCAAAGGATCTCCCACTTAGTATTGAGAGGAAAGGCAGTGAACATCGGTCCTGCTGCCTATGTTGGTCCCACTGTATGTAGGGAGATAGGAAGACTCAAATCAATTTAATGCAGCTTTTGGTTGTTGTTTTTGAGATAGGGTCTCACTCTGTCTGCCAGGCTAGAGTGCATGGCATCATCATAGCTCACTGAAACCTTGAACTGGGCTCAAGCAAGCAATCCTCCTGCCTTAGCTCCGAAGTAGCTGGGACTACAGGCCCGCACCACCACACCAGGCTAATTTTTCTGTTTTTTTTTTTTTTACAGAGACAGGATCTAGCCCTTGCTCTCAGGCTGGTCTCGAACTCCTGAGCTGAAGCAATCCTCCCACCTCAGTCTATCACAGAGTGCTAGGATTTCAGGCATGAGCCACTGTGCCCAGCCTAGCTTTTGTTTTAAAAGTAGCTCTGTTCCCTAAATTGACTGAAATAAAAGTAGCCTTGTCAGTGTCCCTAGAAAGTAGGTACCAAGTGGATTTACAGGATTCTTTTTTCCTAAGTTTATGTATGTTACCTCATTTCTCCCATTTTCTTCTGTGAAATTCTGTCTTCACTAGTTAGGACTTATAATCCAGATCTTACCCAAAGTGCTTAGTTTCTGGTTTATTTATTATTGTGTATATTTAAGGTATACAACATAATGCTATAAAGGTATATTATACATATTAAAATGGTTACTATAGTGGAATGGTCCTACGTATCCTATGACACTGATGTTCTTGCAGGAAGAACAGGGTCCTCAGCCTGGTCTGGCTCGGTGCCATTTCCTTTGAATACTGGTGGTGGTGGTGGTGGTTGGACCCACCCGTTTGACCTTGTTTGTTTTCAGTACAGAATATTTAGTGTTCCTAAAAGACAAATAAGCTTTATTTTTTACTTGAGACAGAGTCTCATTCCATTGCCCTGAGTAATGTGCCGTGGTATCAGCCTAGCTCACAGCAACCTCAAACTCCTGGGCTCAAGCAATCCTCCTGCCTCAGCCTCCCGAGTACCTGGGACTACAGGCATGTGCCACCATGCCCTGCTAATTTTTTCTATATATTTTTAGTTGGCTGATTAATTTCTATTTTTAGTAGAGATGGGGTCTCTCTCTTGCTTAGGCTGGTCTTGAACGCCTGAGCTCAAACAATCCTTCTGCCTCGGCCTCCCAAAGTGCTAGGATTATAGGTGTGAGCCACTGTGCCCAACTGACAAACAACCTTTTATTCACACCTTAATCTTTTGGTGGCAGGTCCCTCAGCTGAGCTGGCTAGGAAAAAAAAAACTGCTACAGTCCTGCTTGAAAACCCTCTCAGCGCCACTGTGCAGGATGCCCTCCAGAGCTTCCTAAAGGTACCAGGGAAGGGAGGGATGGATGGTAGCCAGAAATACCAGAGTAACCTTGTTTTTCCTGAGGATGTTATTAGGACTCTTAAGGGGAGGAGGCAATTTGTGTTTACCTGTTCTGTGGGAAAAATCAGAATCACCTGTAATTTATCAAAAATATAGATTCCCAGGCCCACTGGATCTGAGTTTTAGATAACAAAAACTGTTTTATCCCAAGAATTGGGTTTAGGTGGTCCCCTCTTTGTTTTCATATGACAATATAAGCCTGGGATGGTATAAAGCCACAGTGACAGATATGAGAGTAAAAGTTTGGTTCTTATATAATAGTGTCCCAATGTTGTGGTCCTATAAGGCATTTAAGAGACTTTGACCTAGAAACTGTTTTTCCTCTAGGTAGAATTACGGTTTGTGCTGTTGGCCTTGCTTAGTTGCAACAGGCCTTACTAAAAATAAGCTCTCTGCCTATATTTTACATGTAACTAAAATTTCCACAGGAAAGAACATTAACCAAAGAGCTTATTCTAAACTAAGTATTTAGTGCCCTGTTTTTCTACCTGTCTGCAATAGCCTCTGTAGGAGGAAACAAGTATGGAGGTATCGGGCAAGAATAAAGAGCTGGTAACTGAAACAGAGAAGGGAGAATATAATCACTTCTAATCAAATTTGGTTTATTTCAAGTTTGTACCAAAATATATTCCATGCAGCTCTTCAGAACATTGTTTTACAGTTTCATAAACCCTATGCCACTGCTATCATTTCAAGAGCTTCCATGACACAAAGTCAAGTGGTGCAGCCCAGAAATACAGGTAGAATCCACATAATAGGTGATAAGGTGGCAATATCCATGGGCAGCTCTGACCTCTTTTACCCCATAAGTAGTGACCTTAGGACTCTGTATATATAGGTGTTGAGTATTAGTGAAAAAGATTAGCAAGTGACAAGTTCTGTGCTTTGTTCCCGTAGCTTTTTGAAGCCCATGCACGTCACCAGCACAGTGCTGTTACTTCATCTAGCAGCCTTCAGGGCTCCACCATTCTTAGCCCTAGGACAGGTGCTAGACTAGCCTTGATTTTTCAAAAATTCACTTAAGGGGGAAAACAGGCCACAAGTACTTCCCCAATTTTAGATTAGGTAAGAGATCAGAATAAATTAACTGATTGACAAAAGAAGTTGGGGAATCCTAAACCAGATGGTCTTAGTAAAGCCTTGATTTTTTTTCCCCCTTAAGTAGTGGTGTCAGTCTAGTCATGACAGTCATTGAAATTTGATTATTCTCCTAAAATCACTTCCAATTCTTCTAGGTCCTTCTGGAAAGCTGAATCCTAGGGAGAGAAAGAGAACAAATCCAGGACTCAAAATTTTTCCCAACCCCACTGGAACCAGAGAAGAGGGGCCCTTTGCTTTCTTCCTGAGCTGTTAATAGTCTCCTTTCCCAGGATAGCTTGGAGCCTTTGCCCTAACCTAGAAGGGCATCTGTGCAAAAGGGTAGACTCTTTCCTTAAAAGGTCACATGACTTAGTGATGGAACCCAGTATTTAAAAAGCTCTTATAAAAGTATTACCTCCTTAGTGACATCTGGCAGTTCCAGGGCCAACTTCATCCACCTTCTAGCTTCAGAGTTATTCCCTAGTTCTCTGTAGCACTGAGAAGAAATAACAGTGAAAACCTGGGAGAAATATCAAACTAGAAGTGGGTGAGTAGGTGTGCTTTCAGGACTTCCAGAAATACTGTCAACATAAACATCTTCATTTTTAAGTAGATAGGTGAGTTGAGTTTACCTTGGAAATATATACCCTTCCTGCTTTGGAAAATCCTGGCTGTAGTTCTTCAGCCTAGAGAAGAAAAGAAGATACACTTCAGTAAGAAGTTTCCAAATTCAGGTTAGGCTGAAGTTAAGTAGAGATTTCTAGTCCCCACCCTAGTGACTGATTCACTGGGTCTGGGAATAAGTTCTGCAAGTAATTCTGATTTTTCCCACAGAACAGGCAAACACAAATTGCCTCCACTCCTTAAGAGTCCCAATAACATCCTCAGGAAAAACAAGGTTACTCTGGTATTTCTGGCTACCATCTATCCCTCCCTTCCCCAATACCTTTAGGAAGCTCTGGAGGGCATCCTGCACAGTGGCGCTGAGAGGGTTTTCAGACAAGGCTGTAGCAGTTTTTTTTTCTAGCCAGCTCAGGTGAGAGACCTACCACCAAAAGATTAAAAAGTTTTAACGGTTATCTTTAGGAACACTGAATATTCTGTACTGAAAATAAACACAGTCAAATAGGGATGGGTCCAACCACCAACGTGAGTATTCAAAGGAAATGGCATCTGAGCCAGACCAGGCTAAGGACCCTGTTCTTCCTGCAAGAACATCGGTTTCATAGGACAAAGTCTTGGAATACAACTCACCTGGTAGCACCACCTGCCAAGAAGAAAGTGAGCCATGGGGTTTTCTGGCTGGAGAGCAATGGCTTTGTCCACATGCTCCTAAGGGCAAAATGTAAATATAAACTAGTATCAGACACAGGAGTTGCTAAAGGGAAGAGAGGCAAGTAGCCCTCTTCAAAATGAGCTGGAAAGGAGCAGGAAACCTGGAATCGGCCAGCATGAGGGAAGGAGGAACCCGTCCTCACCTTGAAGCTAAAGCCACTCTGGATGCGCCTCTGGATGCCCTCATGCTCAGCCAGCTGACCACAAAGCACCGCATACCTAAGGGGGAAGCAGCAGCAAGCTCAGGGCCAAGGAATGGACATCCCACCCACAGGCTAGTTGCACTGTCCCCTGCCCCTCCACCCTCAACTAGAGCTGAAAATAAAGTTTTCAGCTGACCCTCTCCACTGACCTGTGGCCCCAATTAGTATTCTTTAACAAACATAGTGGTAGGCTTATAATTCTCCAATGTGTTCTAGGTACAAAAAGGCTGGGTTCTTTACAGTAACTCTCTCCCTTACACTTAATATTTAGGCAAGGTCTCAGTCCAAATCTCCAGATTTCCTCTTTCTCATAAAGAATATAGCCACAGGTGTCATAAAAACTTGAAAAGCATCAAATAATAATCAGCATCAAAGTATAAGAGACCTGAGTACATTGCTTTTTGTCTCCTAAGTAGACACTAAAAGGGGGACTTAGTGACCTTGGGAGTATACAGGTAAATCATTGGAACTTAGGAAGCAATGTCTTAGTACAGTCAAATTGGGAGGGGATACTCTAGGAATTTCTAGTGATAACTTTGGAACCAACAGAAGCAGAGGAAGAAAGACCTATCCCCTCTACATCCTCACCACCCCCCAACCCCAACGAAACATCCAGCTTCCCATCTTTTGTCTTCAGAAACAAGGTCTTACTACCCCTAACCCCCAGCACTGGTCCTAGAAGTACAGTTGACATTAGATGAGTTTCTAGCCAGGCCCAAGTTGCTTTTTCAGGTATTTGCTAAGTATCTGGGGTATATTTATGGCAGATACTTGCAGAGGCTCATTTCCATGTTTAATCCAAACAGCTGTTCCTGAGGAATAGCCAAGAAAGTGTGAGGCCAATTTCCATCTCTGAGAGCCCAGGGAAGCAGTGACCCCCGAAAAAGGGTTACTACAAAGTTTTAGCAACAGATGGAGAAACATAGCCTCTCACATAGCTCATGATCTGCAGGTGGAGATACAGAAGGAACATTTTCACTAAAACTGAGATGCTGGAACCAGGCCCCCAGGGCATGAGTTGGCCCTGACCCATGCAAATCGGCAGAAATACACCTGACGGGAGACCACAAAAAGGCCTGATAGTTTTTTTTTTATAAGCTAATAAATTGACCACTGAACTCCCTGTGGGTGAGCTCATGTCCACTTTTCCTCATGCGAACCAAGCAAAGAAGCCAAAGGCCACCACCAGCTAGAGATCGCAGCTAGGGAAAAGAAGAGCTAGTGCAAGACAGGAGAGCTGCAAATTGTCCCAGCCTCCCTGAGGAGCCAAGAATTCACAAGTTTTGTAGCTGGGATGACTCTTACAAAGCTACTCATTTCTCCAAGCCTGGACAGAAAAAAGCTTGTACTTGCCCTTGCCTCATACCCAAGGCACCTCCCAAAGAAAACTTGGCCCACTAGCTGGGGGGAGAGTAAGGCCTGTGGAAATACAAGCCTGAGCTCCCTCTCCTGGTTCCTTTGGCAAATGCCTCTGTGGCCAGAGCAGAGCAAAGGGCTGTCCTCTACTTTGGCCCTTGCTGGCTCTTCCCAGAACCCTGCAGTGTGTTATTACCACTGATGACATTCGGCACTCTCATCCCCCTTCTCCAGAGCAGCCTCTGCTTCTTCTTTTCCTGTAAGACAAAGGTAGATCCAGAGTTGATGTGGGCTCCCATGCACAATGCCACAGGAAGAGCTGTGGGAAGAATGACTGCTTTACCTCTCACCAATCCTACCCAACTTGGACTCATTTGGGAATAGTTGTGAACTGGAACAGAATGAAAGGCCACAGACAGCTTCTAAGGGATGACCTCTGCTTCACTTCAGGTTCCCCATCTGTGTCATCAGCAGCCCCAGGTACCTTCTTTTTATAACACCCATCTGATGTGCTTGGAGCCAATTTTAGCATTTTAAATATAAAAGGACCCGACAACAATCAGAAACTCCCCAATGGACCTTATTTTGGAGGGTTTTTGATCTGAGGTCTATGAACAGGCTTCAAGATGTCCATGAATCTCAAGTTGTGTAAAATTTTAGGTACGTGTGCATTTTACTAGAGAGAGGGTTTACAGCTTTGACAAAGTTCTTAGGAAGGATCAATGATCCAAGAACGTTAATCACAGCTCTAAGCCAAAACTCCTTCACAAGAGCCAAATGGACTGAGGTCTGTCCAGAGGTGACTTGCTTAGTCTTACCCAAGTTTTCATAGTCTTCCAACAAAGAAATCAAAGCTCCAACACAGGAAAGCTCTGACAAAGATCGTCCCTTAGAATATCAAGGAGGCTGGAACCTATAGACTGTAAGATGGGGACCATCATAAGCCTGTGCACTGGAGAAAAGAACACACTGCAAAATGGGATTTCTTTGATTAAAATGGAGAGGGCTTGGGAGGGAACACGGAGAAAACGGAACAAATATAATGTGTTAAGGTGGGAGGTAGGCTGGCTAATCCAAAATGCCTCATTTGAGTGATAATTATGGTATGACAGTTATATGACAAATAAATGTTTTTAAGATAATTGATGCTGTGAAGGACTCCACATCCCCCTTTCCCAACAGAAGGACCATATGGCCCTTCTGACCAATATGGGACACTACCACTTAGGGTACTTCTCTCTGCCCCCTTCAAAGCACTGTGTCATTAGGAAAGTAACAGCAAAGTATGAGACAACCAGTTCCTGCCAAGCTAGACCGACAATGGAGTAGATTAAGATACTGCCTGCGATCCCAAAGAATGCCTGCCTCCAGTCTTTAGAGATAGACAAAATGAACTTTAGACCCAGCAAGGATGGGGTTTTTTTTGTTTGTTTGTTTGTTTTGAGAGGGTCTCACTCTGTCCCCCAGTCTAAAGTGCAGTGGCATCATCGTAGCTCACTGCAACTTCAAACTCCTGGGCTCAAGCGATCCTCTTGCCTCAGCCTCCCAAGTAGCTGGGACTACAGGCATGCACCACCACGCCCAGCTAATTTTTCCATTTTTTGTAGAGATGGGGTCTCACTCTTAGGCTTGTCTCGAACTCTTAGCCTCCCACAGTGGTAGGATTACCAATGTGAGCCACCGTGCCTGGCCCAAGGATAGTTCTTAAAGGCTACAATCCCAGAGCAGGACCTTCAAAGACACTCCGAAGTCATCTGACCTCCAGCAGGTCAGATGTGCTAAGGGGTGCTAAGCTGAGGAAGCCAGACCAAACAGTCACTGACTGCAGCTGCTCCTCTAACCACTGCCCCCACCTCTACCTTCGGGGTTCATGTTGCAAGCACTAATAAGAGATGATCAGTGATCAGAAGGAAAGGTAAGGTTGTTGACACTAAGGGTTCAAAAATCAGCCCAAAAGCTGATCAGAATCCTCAACTGAAATTTAGGAGGGAAAGCAGAATTTTTTGAGACAAGGGTCTTCCTCGAGAGGTGCAAGCAAAGGTCCTCGGGAGCCAGAGGTTGTCCCTAGTAAGTGGCTGAGCCACAACTGCCCTGACAACCAGCATCTTGGTGGTTCCCTCAGGCAGATGGGCCGGCTTCACCCCCAGAATCAGTCGGTCACCTTCCTACCAGGAACTATCAGCACTTACCATTTAAAGCGTATGACTTCTTCTCGCTCACCTCTTCAGTGTGCTCACACATGTCACTGTAAGCCCGGGCCAGGCGCCAAAGAAAGTCTTGCCGGCTTCCATACTGCAGACCAAACAGAAAGGTGTAAGGGCCTCTTTTCCCCCAGCCATGGAGGATGGGTGTCCTGGCCTTCTCCCCACACCCTAGGTTCATGTTTCCAAGCTAGTACGTTACAGTCATTGACACTGGGCCAGCCCCTTTGCACAGCTTTCCCCTGCCCACCACTTCCCACGGGCAGTTAACCGATGACACGTTATCTCTAGCCAATAGCTTGCACAATCAATCGCAGTGTGAGGGCATTCTGGCCTAATACTGCCAGAAGGAAAAGTCAACTCCAAGAAGATGTCATGAGGCACAGCAAGAGAGGTCTGCTGATACATTAAAAAAAATACGAAATTGCCCAAGAAAAGGGGGAATCCTAACTTTTGAGGAGGCAGTTACACCTGGGTGAACATAAATTTTGTCAGTGAACCTGAGAAGAGAATTGCGGTTGAGTGACCTACACAGTCATCACTTGTGATGGAAACTTCCAAGTGAGACAGGGCAGCCTGGGCTCTGCCTCAAAGGAAACAAAAAAAGGAAAAGAAAAAACCATTCCAGTTCTTTGCACATTTCCCCCTACAAGTGAGAGGTGGAGCTCTTTTTTCAGTATCTCTACAAATGGCAAAGACCGCACTCCTCCTCCCCAGAGGGGAAGCAGCTCTGGGGCAAGCAGTTCACTGCTCCCAGGATCCATGCCGGGCATCCTAGGAAGAGGATATGCAACCTGCGGGCTAGATGCAGAAGCAGCCATCTCACCCCCATTTTCCTTCCCACGTCACCATGCAGGGTCAGCAAGCACATGGACCTTCCTTCATTCCCTGGGGGTCAGGAGCTTAGGGGGAAGAAAGGGAAGCAGGCAGGCAGCTGGAGCCTCACCGCCAGCTTGTTGTTGAGTAGCAGCTGGAAGCCCTCCCGTTTGCCCTGCTCGTCGCCCTGGTGCAGCTCGTCCGCCTGCTGCAGGAGGGGCAGCATATCCTCCACGCCCAAGGAACCTCCAGCCTCCAGAGCACTGGGCCCCAGCCCCGATGCTGCCTCCACCTCCACCTCCACCTCCAGGTCCAGAGAATCCTTTCTTCCCATCTTCACAGTCTCACAGCTCACTTCATCTTCCGCGTCCTCACTCTCCTTGTCAGAGTCCCGCTCGTAGTCAGACTCAGCGTTGGCTGTTGTATAACTGGCAGAGAAATGTAAGCGAGGGGTCAAGGGAGGGGATTATTCAGCTCTGAGCCTCGAGGGCGTAGGCCCTAGCCCCAAAGAGGGACTGTACGTGGCACTGTCCTTCAAAGTACCAAATAACAATCATTTCTACATCTTAAGGGCAGAAATTAGTCTTCAAGGGAAAGCTTCCTATGGGAACTATGGGTTGGGAGAATGATCCGGGAGGGAAAAAGTAGTCAACCAGTTGGAGCTCTGTGGCAATCAGGGCCAATATGAGAACCCCCTTGTTTAGCCACCACCAAATCTCCAGAAAAAAAGAAAAAGCCGAGAAAGGTATGTACAAAATGTTGCCAGTGGATCTTTTAGGGCAGATGAATTAAGGGTAATTTTTCTTCTAAATCTTAATAGTATATGATTGCTTTAGTAAGCATATATTCTTTTTATAAGTAAAAATGTTTAAGATAAAAACCTTAAGATGGATTTGGGGGCGGGGGGAACAAAAAAAAAAACACCTTAATAAGATGTAGGTGGAGCTGAGCTCCTGAGCTAGACTGATTACTAGGGTACAGATTTGTCAATTGCTGTTTTATCAGCCAAAGACACCTACCAGAACCAACATGCATGGATGCCAACCTCTGGGGCCATGGGCAGCCACACATAGCACATTTTCTTTCTCAAACTTGTGTCTCTGACCCCAGTCAATAACCAAACCTAAACCACAACAGGAGCAGCCCTTGGGAACCTTGTGGGTGTGGAAGGAGGTAGTATGGGCACTTTGCAGCTGGAAGCAGGAGAGGAAGAAAATGCAGACAGACCCCTTGGGAAGGTATTTCTGGGCTCCTAGGGAGCCCCAACCCTGATACACCCACTGAAGGGGAAGCTGAGTTTCTTTTGGATGTTGACTGCCATCAGCGTACTTCCCTGCCAACTGAATCATACAATAACTGAGCAAGGGAGAAGGTAGGACTTCCAGCAGCCAGGAGCAGACACCAGAAAGCTGTCTCAATTGAGGGAGGGAAAAGCAGGGTCTGTCAGAGCCAGAAGGTCCTGAAACATAGAGACTATCTTACGATCATTTAGTGATAAGCCTTCCTCTATCCTGAAAGAAAAGATCAGGTGCCCTATGGCAGGAGCAAAACAGAACCGAAGGAGAGATGAGGGAGACACCTACAAATAAAGTCAATACGAGACAGCCTAAAGTCAGGGTGAATGTTGTAGGCAGAAGTGCCGTCTTCCTCTTCCAGAAAACCAGAAACAACAAAGGGGATAGGCTCTGGAAGGTACCAAGTGAGCACCCAGACCTGGGGCCCAATCCATGCTGATTGCGTCCTTATAGAGGAGCTTCAAGTCATCTCTAAAAAAGGGACCCCAGGAACATCTACTACAAGAAGGTATTGTAAAGTACTTAAAACCTTCCTGGCTGGGCATGATGGCCCATGCACGTAATCCCAGCACTACGGGAGGCCTAGGTAAGAGGGTTGCTTGAGGCCAGGAGTTGGGGACCAACCTGAGCAATGTAGTGAGACCGCCCATCTACAAAACAAATCAGCTGGGCATATATATGCCTGTAGTCGTAGCTACTCGTGAGGCTGAGGCAGGAGGATCACCTGAGCCCAAGAGTTCGAAGCTACAGTAAGCTAATGATTGCACCACTACACTCCAGGCTCCAGAGCAAGATCCTATCTCAGAGGGGGAAAACAACAACTTCCTAACCTCACTTGGTTTTTTGATTTTGTCCTTGGTTTTTTGGTTTTTTGGAGACAGGGTCTTGCTCTGTTGCCTGGGCTCAGAGCATAAGTATAATGCTCTGAGCCCAGGCAACATAAGAGCAATGGCATCATTGTAGCTCACTGCAACCTTAAACTCCAGAGCTCAAGCGATCCTCCTGCTTCAGCCTCCCCAGTAGCTGGGACTACAGGTGCATGGCACCACCACACCCAGCTAATTTTTCTATTTTTTGTAGAGATGATATCTCACTATGTTGCTCAGGCTGGTCTTGAACTCCTCACCTCAAGCGATCCTCTTCCCTTGGCCTCCCAAAGTACTAGGATTACAGGCATGAGCCACTGCACCGGGCCTCACCTTGTTTCTTTTTTTTTTTTCCTTTTTTTGACAAAGCCACTTGTCTTCTATTCACCTTGTTTTTTAAGAAGCTATCCAAGTATCTTCCCCTTTTGCAATCTGCATTAAAAACTAGAAATTAAAGGGACAAAGAAAAGTCACATCAGACTTCACAACCAAATTGGGTAGTGATAAGCAAGACCACATGGGCAACCTAAATAAACTCTCAAGTGAACCTGTCCCAAATGAGAAAATCAAACCAGAGTCTACTCTGCGCAGCCAGGCCCAAAGGCAGAATGGTTAAATGGTTTATCTAGAGTGGAAAGCTTGAGTCTCCTCATCTCCCTATGCTAGAAGAGGGGGAGACCCTACTTGCCGCTGGGTTGAGCGCTGCCTCAGCCAATGAGTTCCAAACAGGAGTCTCTCTGTGCCTTCAGCACTCCCAGGGAGAGACCACTGCTCTTTTCTCTCCAGAACACTGGCATCAGCAGTCTCCCCTGAGTCCTCAGCCAGGAGACTCCTACAATGCTGCCATCCCTCTGGGTCCTAAAGGCTGGAGCTCACAGAGCCAACGAGACCCAGAGGTCAGGAGGGGCCTTGCCGCCACCTAGACAGAGCAAGCTGGCAGAGCCCTTTGAGGCAGGGAGGCTCCGGTGAGGCTGGCACAAAGAGGACTTTAATCACACCTCAGCCTCACTTCAAGCAGCTCTGCCTCACCAGTCTGAAAACCCACTGCCTGGCATCAGCCCCATGGACTTCCAGGGTCTCAGAAGAGATTAAAATCATGTGCCAGCGCTACTGCATTTACGCCATTCCATCTCTCAGACTAGCACCCGGCCCCTGGAGAAAACCACCCTTCTGTGGCCCTTTTGTTTAACATACCCTGAGGCTTTTGCAATCTGCCAAGGAAAAGTGAGGACCTTTGAAAACGCCCTTTGGACCTGTGCACTCGGGAGGAACACACTGTTCCCACAGTGGGCTGGAGAGCCCCGGCTTCCTCTGAGCAAGGAGGCCCACCTATCCTACCCTGTTCCTTGAGGAAAGGCCACAGTTAGTAATCAAGGACACAGTTACACACATGTCCCCTCTTAAGCTTCTTTCAACTCTGCCTAAGCCCCATCAGAGGGGCTGAGTAAGCCATTCCAAGACGACCAGGCACAAGGGCTCGGGCCCTAAGGCTGTCAGGGGTGGGGGAGACAAGATGAGACGTAAATGAGGTGACAAATGCCCAAGAAGGAGTGAAGAGCAAGATGGTGTAGGCAGTCCCTCTTAGGTGGGCTCGCTGGGAAAGCTTGCTGGAGGAGCTAGTGTTTTAAGCCAAGTTGGGTTCTGACAGGAACTCAAGCTGTGTTTGGTACCGTGCCCAGGGAACAAGTTCACAGACACGACGATTCTGCCTCTGCCATGTTCAGTCAATCTCTTGGGAGCACAAAGCTATTTTATTTTATTTAGAAGAAAGTGGGAAGATAGCCTTCAGTGAAACAGAGCAGCCCCTGCCTTGCTTTCCTTGCCCCAAGGCCCATATGTTCAAAGTCATTTCAGAGTTTGTGCACTTCTCCCAGAATTCCCCTTCGACCTGTATGGCACTGACCATGGCAGAAAGAATCATTCACAACGGAGGCTGCCCTAGCTAGCAGACAGCTGAACCAGAGCGTTGCACCACCAGCTTTCACATGCCACAGGATCGGTCACGGGGCTGAGCCTGCTGGAGCTACAATTAAGAAAAGCCCAGCTGGGCGTGGTGGCATGTACCTGTAGTCCCAGCTACTCCAGAGGCTGAATTAGGATCACCTGAGCCCAGCTCAAGATTACAGTGAACTATGATGGTGCCACTGCACTCCAGACTGGATGACAGAGCAAGGCCCTGTCTCTAAAATAAGTAAAGAAAAAGAAAAAAAGAAAGCTACCCTTCCCATCACAAGTGGCTGGCAGCCCTGCCCTGCTCCTGTGACCTTGGTAACCCCAGTGAGCTCCCAAACAGCGAAGGACCCACAAGCATTCCTGGCTCTCACAGACCCCAGAAGTTTGTACAACTTCTTTATTTATTTATTTATTTATTTTTTGAGACAGAGTCTCACTCTGTTGCCCAGACTAGAGTACCGTGGCGTCAGCCTAGCTCACAGCAATCTCAAACTCCTGGGCTCAAGTGATCCTTCTGCCTCAGCCTCCCGAGTAGCTGGGACTACTGGCATGCGCCACCGTGCCCAGCTAATGTTTTTCTATATATATTTAGTTGGCCCATTAATTT
>CAUYRT010010021.1:0-46128 GCA_963574885.1 Lepilemur ruficaudatus
CAGCAGGCAGGACCCCACACCAGCGGGTCTCCCCTGGCTGTGGTGCAGGCTGGGAGGCTCCCTGCCCAGGATAGCCGAGTGGGGTGTGGACACGGGCTTCCCCTGCAAGGAGAGTTGCCCCTCAAGCACACTGTTCTGCCCCCGAAGGAAAACACACAAAGTAGACACGTTCACTAATGTCCCTTCTGTGCCTCAGGGCAATGCAAGACCTGGGTGTACCAGGTCTGGGTTGCAGGTCTGATACCTGGATCCCGGAATTCAAACCGTGACCCCTCCAGGAAGTGGCGGGTCGGTCCGAAGTCACCCACAGGGTGCCCAAGCTGGGTCGATGTCTCTCAGCCTCGGGATGGGCCCTGTTTTCCTGGAGACACCAGGCCAGCAGCACCTGGGAGGGCTGGCGGATAGGGAGCTCACAGTCTGAATACCCCTCAGTCTGCTGTAGGGCCCCAAATGGGAAGGTCCCGTTCCCTTGAGATGCCTCTGGGTGGTGGCTAAATTGTCTCTCTCAGCAGCAGCGGGTAGGGAAGGGGGAGGGGAGAAGGAGGCAATATGGCGTCTGCCGATCGGCTTGAGTCTGTGGGCTGGGAGGTGTCCTGGGGGAGCGGGGAGCCTGGTGCCATGGCCACAAGAGGCTCACCGCTCACTGGCAGCAGCCGTCTCTGGGCTGGTGTTAGGTCTCTCCAACCGCCCAGGAGCCCACTAGCAGTCCGAGATGCAAGGGAGGGGAAAGTTAGCCGCTTCACCTACCCTTGTCGCTGGTCTCCAAGCTTCTCGTGGGCTTTCTCCTTCCAGTTCTCCTCCGCACCCTCCTCCCGTGGGGTCTCTCATGGTCTCAGGTATCCCTCCTTCTGACCCTCGTCCGATGTATACTTGTCTGCTTGCTTAATTCTCCCGCTTTCTTCCCACATGTATACTTTTGTTTTCAATCTCTTTCCCACCATTTTAGAATGCTACTTCTTTATTTTTTAAAACGTCTTCTTTAATCACAGTATCTTTCTTCTCAAAAATTCTTAATTTTCTTCTACTTTCAGTATAATCTATATTCTTAGCCTGGAATTCATTTATTTATTCAACAAATACTTCAACATCTAGTACAAGCAAGGCATGGTGGACCATACAAAGATAAACAACATAAACCCTGCCCTTGAGGAGCTTACAGTCTAAGATGGGAGATAATATCCCAAAGCAATTCTTACATAGATCCATAAGGGGGCTAGTACTAGGATTTTCACCACAGCATTGTCTGTGGTGGTGGCAAAATAGAGGAAATCTGGATACCCATCACTCGGAAAAAGGACAACTAAAGCACGGAGGATATACACGGTGAAGCACTATGCTGCAGGTATAAACAATCTACAGGTAGAAACATGGATAGATCTTAAAAATAGTGTAGAGTAATAAAAGCAAAAAATAAAATGAGATTGTTCTGTAGCACAATAGTACCATTTATGTGAATTGAAAATATACACAAAAATAATAATTTATAAGAACTTCAAGAACAAAAGTATATACACATCAAACAGTAGAGTGATTGCCTATGGGGGAAGCAGAGGAATAGGAAGAGGAATAAAAGGGAATAAATAAAACAAGAGAGAAGCCATGATGACAAAACACCAGAAATTGATTATGATTAATCCAAACCTCTACGTTTAAGCTCCAAAGGGGAGGGAAGCGAGCAGGAGTGACAAGAGCCAGAAGGAAGATCCAATAAAGCACTGTAGACATTCAGAGAAAAGAAATAACCCCTCAAGATGGCTTGAGGTATACACAAAAGATGTACTTTATCAACATCATTTTAAATGTTTTGCAGATTAGTTCTAAATTATGCAATTGTAAAAGATCAAAATGAGTCTTCTCTTTTAGAATCTCTGCAGAACCATACAACGTGCTATTCCAAAAAAGATAGTTTTCAAAAAATTTTAAAAGATGAATAAAGAAATAATTTTATATTTAAATAATGAAAAAAAAGAATCTCTACAGAACACGTTATCACACATAAGTTAGATACAGAAAGTGGCCACAATCAGGAAATTTCTTTACAAAACTGATTTTGGAAAGGCAAAAGGATTACACTATTTATGCATCCTTTCCCACCTGAATATTTATAACTACAGGTAATAAAATTAAAGAATGCTAGAACACTAAGCATATCATGCTCACTTAGTTTCACATTTTGTTTATAGAGGTGATTCTGAGACCTCTGTTAGATGCCACCTAGATCTCAAATCCTTGAAAACCAACAACAGATAAGTGAGATTAGTTGCCTCACTCAGGAGGATATGGACGAAGATGGATGAGCCTGTTCTAAATGGTACAGTACACATAGGACATAAAAGACAAGAATCTCTGGGTAGGACACATATCAAACACCTGGGTAAGATTTAAGGGCATGAAAACATTTTAAAAGAATGGAGATATGAATAATAAAAAGATTTATTGGAAATAGGAGCCAAAGGTTATAAGAACTTGAAATGATGATTGCTAGAAAAGGAAAAGAAAACTCCTAGAAAGTAAGAATCCTTTGTCCATCCCTAATCATATACACTACAGAGAAATAATATATGGACTTAGACAAAGCAAAAACAAAAGGGTCAAAAAGCAACTTCTTAGAGGCAGAATGTTAGACCAAAACAACAACAAAAAAAAAGGCAATTTCTTCACTCAAGGGAGATTTTTTAGAAACATAAAAGAGAAGCTTTAAGAAGAAAAAGCAACTTAAAGGAGAAAAAGTAATAATATATCTTTAATTATTTAAAATAGGTTTTTCTATCTATCCCGGTAATATAGTGTGTACTTTTTACATCATCAATTGATTTTTCCTAACTCAGAGTAACATAAGAATATTATGATGTACATGGTTTGTACTAACATGACACCTTAACACGATGTATTATCACAGTTTGATCCTGCATAAATAACTGTTAGGCTAGAAATGCCACGGGTTGATATCAACAGCAAGTGCTCAAGTGTTAAGATACAAGCATTAATTTTCTTCCTCCCCTAATAATTTAGTAAAATTAAAGATTCCTTAGAAAGTTAATTTTTATGCTATTCAGTAGGTAATAAAATATCAACATGAAGAAAATAAGTAGATAGTATATTTCAGTAAGCAAAATTATGATTACTTACACTTGAGTATCAACTTAATTCACTACGCAAATATTTCAGATTACACATATTAAATCTAAACCAAAAATGCTTTATTTCCTCTCTGCACACATTCTGTCTAGCTTATTTCTTGGTATTTTGTGGCTTTATGTTAATATTTTCTTAGAAGTATTTTTATTTAGTACTGAATTTCCCAAGCCAAACTTAATACAGTCCTCTATAGGGGTTAGCCAAACAAAAGCCAAAAATAACAAAAATAGAGGCATTTAGCTTTAAATATTTTACTAAAGGCTGCCAGCTGGTTATGATGCGCAGACTCCTTAACAAGTATGTGTTTAATTTGCTTTTTAATTGTTAAGATTAAAAATAAGAAAATCTTGAATAGCTAGGTATCTAGTGGAAAACTGCTAAAATTAGCTTATGTCAGAGACACTACAGATATTTCATCTCTAAAATTAATAGCTTAGAAATTAAGTAATCCTTGGTTAATGCCCTCAAAGCTTTAAATGACTAAAACCGGTATAATTTGAAGGAAGCTTCTGTATGCTGCTCTAACAGTTGAACCCAACCTACTTCTCTTAGACCATAGTATTAAAGATACTAATACACATTTACACATCTCATTGTAATTTCAATAATCTAGGATTTGATTATCATATACTAAATGAACTATGTTCACAAATTTGTTTTTATGTAATTTATTTATTTATTAAAAACAGGGTCTCACTCTGTCAGCCAGGCTACAGTACAGTAGTGCAATCATAGCTCACTACAATCTTAAACTCCTGGGTGCAAGTGATCCTCGTGCCTTAGCCTCCTGAGTAACTAGGACTACAGGCACACAACACCGCACGAGGCTAAATTTTTTTAAATTTTTATTTAGAGATGGGATCTAGCTATGTTGCCCAGGCTGGGCTTGAACTCTTAGCCTCAAGCAACCCACCTGCCCCAGCCTCCCAAAGTGCCGGGATTACAGGCGTGAGCCACCACATCCACCTTTATGTAGTTTTAAAAATTCTACATGTTACCTATTTTCTTTATTTCAGAGCATTTAGATATTAAAACTGGACATGATTATCAAGTGAAGGTCAATCTATACATGAAGGCACTTTCCATTTACAAATGAAAAGAACAGAAACTATCTGAACTCATAAATTTCAATCCTTTAAATAGTGTACACTCCTTAATAGTCATTTGGATATTATTTATATACATTTTGATAGTTATTTGTCCAGGTTCACATATTGACAGATGGTAACCCACTATATTCAGCATTACATGAACGAAACTATAATTCTTAAACTTCTCACTCATTAACTAAAACAATGTTACAAAGACTAAACAGCAAACACATTCTTCATGCTATACTATTTGCTACTTTAATATAATCAAGAACTTGGTTTTGTTTCTTAAGTATTTTCACCTCTGCCAGATGAAAGCTACATCTAGCAGTATGTTAACAGGGAAATAAGTAGTAGCCATTTTTCCTAGCACTTATGTCTTTTCTATTTTAAATAGTCTGTAAGACTATTTGAATTTGTCAGAATTATTTACCTGAACTAACCATGGGTAAACAGTAACTGTACATTTTTTGATTCATTAATTAGGTGAAAAAATACCCTTTGTAAGAAAATAATTCAATAACTAACCTTTTTGTATTCCTAAAAGGGCAGGAGAGTTCTCCTGCGAAGTTCTGTCAGGTTCCTGGGGAGGTACAACCATGGCAAGTGTATGCATTGGTACACGTGGAACCTAAAAAATCAACTCAAAAAAAAAAAAATCATCTCAGACCAAAAGAATAAAATAAAGGCCCATAAATGAAACAGACATACTATTTTAGGTTTCCTTCATATACTACCAAATTCACTTTATTTCTTAAAGCTTAAAGAAAAAACAAAAGCCTTCACCGAAGATTAATTTCTGAGAATAGCGATTGAATAGTCAGGTAATCTACAAGTAATCAATGATTTCAGCTAAATGGAATTAATATTCTTCTCTTGCTGAAGATAAAACCTTGCTGGTTCCAGTTATACCTAAACCTAGGAATACAAGTCACATATTCACTATTTACTAGCCAATTTATCCCTGTTCAAATTCTATATGTATTAAAAAATATCACCAAGGTATTTCTTGAATTGAGGTATGCTAGCAATTCTCAGGAAAACTTTGTAGAAAAGAATTTAGGATTTCACTGAACTTGATACACTTGGAATACTCTCTATATTCTCTTCATAACTTTAAGTAAGTTTAAAGTTACTTCCATGAATTTTTAGTGCACATATCCTGATTATCTGCACTTTCCTGGTTGACAAAAGCCATTATTTCTATGATAATAAGGCCCTTGGAGGTATTACAAAAAATCTTTTTTTTTGGTTCAGGATTATGCTCAATGTATCCATTAAAAACAAATAAAAACTTTGAAGACCTAGTTGTAGTAAGATAACAACTTGGAATACTTATGATTATATTTGATTTTAAGTGGTTTTTAAAAACCACTATTTTCAATAAATAAGACAATAAAAAATTCCATGTACTTTTGAAGAAAATAAATCTTAAAGAATTTAGAATCATGATTTTCTAATATATAATAGAAAACAGAAACCTATTCTGCTTAAAAGTGATTTTAAACAAAACTTCGAATCACTTTGAAGAATATTTATATTAATAAATAAGCTCCATTTTACTTTACCTGAGATTGATCTTGAGAAGGTGGGGTGAGGTGAGACACATCTGTGCTTGGAACTGACAAAACATTATTTGGATAATCCAACAGATAAGAAACAACATTAGTATGGCCACCCTTTGCAGCTTCAATGAGCATTGTTGAGCCATCCTGAGGAAGAATTGACACCATAATTAATTCTTTGTAAATTTGTTATTATAATCTAATTGATACACATATTTAGTTTCTTAGCAGCTCAGATAAAACCAAAAGCTCATTTAAACAGTAATAAATTCTAGCACTAAGAGATAAAACATATATATTTTTACTTTTTTTTTTTTTGAGACAGGGTCTCCCTCTGTTGCCCGGGCTAGAGGACAAGTGTTGTCATAGCTCACTGCAACCTCAAGCTCCTGGGCTCAAGTGATCCTCCTGCCTCAGCCTCCCAAGTAGCTGAGATTACAGACACACGCCACCATACCTGGCTAATCTTTAAATTTTTTGTAGAGCCAGGGTCTCATCATGTTGCTCAGGCTGGTCTCAAACTCCTGGCCTCAAAACCTTCTACCTCCACTTCCCAGAGTGCTAGGATTACAGGCATGAGCCACTGCACCCAGCCTATTTTACATATTTTTCTAACAATATATATATTAATTTATTTACTTGTTTTTAAGTAGAATACCTTGAGTCGATGAGTAGGGTCAGCCCCATGAGCCAAGAGTAGCTCAACAACTGCCAGATGGCCTCCTGCACATGCCAGTGACACTACAGTATGATCATTGTTAGCTGTAGCCCTATTCACATTGGCACCTTTGAAGAAAAATAAACAGAAATCTTTAGTGAAGGATGAAATCAAGACAATATCACTTTAAAGATTTTTTTGAAGTGTAACATAGATATAATAAGGTATACAAATCGTAAGTGTTATAGTTAGAAAATTTTTCACAAAGTGAACACACCTGTGTAACCAGCACCCAGATCAAGAAACAGAATATTATCCACATACCAGAAGCCCCATCTCGTGCCCTTCTTCAATCACAACCCACCCCACCAATGGTAACTACTACCCTGACTTCCAAACTGGTTTTAGTTTTTGAACTTTATATGAATGGAATCATACAATGTACTCTTTTGTGTCTGGCTTCTTTCGCTCAATGTTATATTTGTAAGATTCATCCATATTGTTGCGCGTAGTTGTAGTTCATTCATTCAATATCGCTTTTAAAATGGAAAATCTAGAAGACTAAGATTAATAAATATATACAGGTTAACGAAAGCAAATGATATCATTGTATGTAATTCTCAAAATGTTTCCAAGACATTTTTGATCTACTTCTAGAAAGTGGCAATATAGCCAGGTCTCGAGTAGAGAAGACAGATTTTTTTGAAAGCAATATTGAAGAGAAATATAATTCTTCATACTGTGTATTTTTAAGAGTCTGGGAGACCTAGATATGAAGAGAAGGTTATGCAATATCCAAATATGTTAGTTGAAAGGCTATTTAGTAAGTTGTTCAATAGCTCTGTATAATATGACCTGAAAAAAGTCTGAATGAAAAATCTCTTAACTTCATAGCTTCTTTTTTGATAAATTATTTTTGACCCCTGAAAAAGGAAATGGTTTTTAGTTCAGCTACCTTTAACAATCCCCAAAGGTCTCCACTAGAATGTTAAGACTATAGAAATACTCATTCTTCATTCTTCCTTAATTCAACTTTTAAAATAAGTGAGAGAAAAATAAGCCAATACTATTATTATTTCATTTTTCATTATTTATTTCAGAAAATATCCAGCTGAACCTCATCCTAACTTGCATAAAAGTACTTTTTAGGAAAGGTAAGACATAGCAATGAACATCTTTACATTAACAATGAGATTATTTTAGATAATGGGATTAGTTAGTCTAGAAAGGATAAAAATCAGTGTGTTCCTATTCCTGACAAGCCTGATTATATTCATAATAGGTTGTTGTTGGATATGATTAAGTTTCCTCTTTAGTAAAGAAACATAAAAGAACTCGAAAGGTTATCCATCTATTTATTACTTCTGTGTGGTTGAGGTAAATAGCTTTTACAAATTATGTTATAGAACCTTATGTAAAGATATGTATGTCTTACTTGGCAGCAAAAATGTGATACGAATAAAATAAACCCAGTTTTATCTAATTAAAGAAGAAAACAACTATATTTAAAATGATAAGATCTTACCCTACATTTTTAATGTCACAAAATGTCAGAATTCTATTGGAATATAAATATAACATTTTTATTTTAATAACAGGACACCACCTGAGTAGATCTTCCTTGCGTTTTTATCATCCTATCCTAGGACCTTTCATCAGATGCCAGTGTACCTCTGACATTATACAAAGAGTTAGGCTGAACAAAATGAAATTGCTGACATTACCATTTTTGATCTATAAGTAACGATTTTTTGTGTGTGGGCTCAGATAGAAGAGTATATAAATGACAACTTTATTAGTTCAACCTAATATTGTTCAGCAGCATTTCACTTTTCTATAGTGAACAGTCTTGACCAAATCATTTATCCATCAGCTGAATTTCTTTGCCTAAATATATTCTTCTAATAATAGAATTTCTAGAGGAATATAAAAATAATAAGACCCCATAAACTCTGTTAATTCAACTGTATCAAAAACAAGTACCACAATAGCAGACTTTCTCTCTGGCTTCCACCCCCATCTACAGCAGAACTGCCTTATGATTAAGTGTTGAACATCTACCTAAGTATACCTGAACATTTTATATTCAGCTTTTCCAACTTTTGGGAGCAACCATATGCTATTTGGCTGAAGAAAATTAAAACTCATAAAGAAAATCCCCACTACACACCTCACAAACACTATGCTTACTAAATAAAATAGAACAAAAGACTAGAATACAGTATTTGTACTGTAGGTAAAGCAACCTTAACATAAATTACAAATTGCAATAGGAATTTTCTTTTCAGAAACTGTAGCCTCTTGGAAATGATCACTTGCACTTTCTTTACCTTTGCTAATAAGAAATTGCACAGTGCACAAATGACCAGCTCTTGCAGCTTTCATCAAAGGTGTTCTTCCACCTTCAGATTCATGCTCCTATTAAAGAAACAGAAAAATTAATCCATCAATGCCAACTGATTAACCACCTATTTTAAACTCTTAGTACTAATGATATAAGAAATAATGAGGATCTTTTAAAATTATTAAATTTTTTTTTAATTAGTTGAGGTGCTGGGGATTGAACCCAGGGCCTTGTGCAAGCCAAAATGTAGCTTTAACACTTCCTCAATGTAGTCACTTCTACTACCCACCTGAATCCTTCTACCATATAGGGTTTTCAGTCCACACTAGGTGGTGTAACTTTTTAAGGGCCAGTTCAGTTTTGCATACCAAACAATAACCATTAAAGATAAGACTAATGTTTAGTTTGGTGCCCAAAGAGAAATAACTGCATTCTAATTCTCAGTTTAAAAAGATGTTTTCCTAACTATTCATCTGGACTGTGAAAAAGGAACCTTACTCCTGTGAGGTGATTAGAAAGACCTTGATTTTATATCAGAAGCCAATAAGAGCTCTATCAAAGAATGGAAACAAATCCCTGAAGAAAAACAATATGGTATTTAAGGAATAAAGGAAAAAGAAAAATAGACCAATGGGTAGATTTTTTTTTAAGTAGAAGTAAATACTTGAATAGTCAAAGGCAAATGGTGCAGTCTCATAATAGCAGAGATTGCTATTCTTTCTAGGAAGTTTGCCAGCAAGAGGAATGAATGATAAAACAGCTTCTAACCATGCCTCATACCAAATGCCACTAAAAGGAACTTTCTTATATGGTGAGTAGTAATATTTATTGGGAGAACTGTGAACACATTACATTCATCTAAGTATTAAAAAGTAGCTAATATATTGCTTCCATGAAAAGTTTTCTCACCTATCCTCTCTTTCACTATGTGTGCAAACATACAATTTCTGTTGTTCTGGTTCTCTTTCGTTACTAAGAAAAACTTCATAAATAACGGTGATTATGTTAAGGCTTTATTTCAGCTCTAACTTTTTAATTAACTCAGAAAATTCTAGATGCTCTGCCAATAGAATACAATTTAGTCTGTTTACATAGCTGTATTTGATCTACAAATCAGGCAAAATAACAGTAAGATATAAGAGTAAAAAGACTGTCAATCCAATGGAAATTTGACAGGTGACAGAAATTCCACTCTAAAAGATGTTTCAAAAAAAAAATCTTTATAGTGTAGTTATCACTCAACCTCCTATAAAAATTAGTTTATGCTTTGACTTTTTAATTGTTATACATGCTAATTAGATAACAATCTTCATTAATTCTAGGTTATGGAAAGAATGAATAACTACAGATAATGCCAAAATAATTTGGCTTTAAAATAGATCTGGAACTCATATTCAAATGTAGGTAAATCTAACATTCTGGCAATTTACTTCCAACAAAACAGAACACACACCATTAAAGTTACTCAGAAAGACCTAGAAAATTGTTTGTTCAGTTTTTCCATCCAACTTATTTTTGAACAATCATTACAACCAATTTCATTCTGGAAACAAACTGTCCCTTTAACAACTTGTTATTTCCCCTCCTGACAAGATCACTCTTCCTATTACTGACTTACACCTCTATGAACTTCTCCTTCATAAACTGCAATCATATATTTATTAGTTTGTGTTTCCTCCTAGAAACCATAAACTCCATGACAGCAATAATCGCATCCATTGCTAACCACTGTACACTTAATGCCTAAAACAAAGAAGTGATTGATTGAATACTGTTTAAAAAGCAGAAACCTAAGCATAAATGACCTCTCAAATCTTCCGTCTCATAGTACAGAGGATTGAAGTTTTTATTTTCTACTAGGTAAATAAGAGAAAAAAAGTTAATTCAATGGCCAAGCGCAGTGGCTCACGCCTGTAATCCTAGCACTCTGGGAGGCCAAGGCGGGAAGATCGCTCAAGGTCAGGAGTTCGAAACCAGCCTGAGCAAGAGCAAGACCCCGTCTCTACTAAAGAAATAGAAAGAAATTAATTGGCCAACTAAAAATATATAGAAAAAACTAGCCGGGCATGGTGGCGCATGCCTGCAGTCCCAGCTACTCGGGAGGCTGAGACAGAAGGGTCACTTGAGGCCAGGAGTTTGAGGTTGCTGTGAGCTAGGCTGACGCCACGGCACTCTAGCCCGGGCAACAAGTGAGACTGTCTCAAGAAAAAAAAAAGAAAAAAAAAGAAAAAGTTAATTAAACATGACATTAAAATACTAGCTAAACTTGAAAGAAAGACAGGGCTTATCTGCATTTGATAATACGTTATTACTAGAACATGGGTGGGCAATATTAATGTCACGTTTTCTTTCTTTCCCTTTTTCTCTTTTTTATCTCTTAAGCCTGGCAATGACACCCATCAACATAATTAGGTCCCACGAGTACTGGCATAGACTAAAGATTTTGAAAGCCCTGATTAGAATAAACTTTTTAAAATAACTTAATTTTATATATTTAAAATATTACTATAACTGTTAAAAGAAATCAGAAAGTAGAGTCCCAAGATCCTCATCCTAAGAATTCAACATTCACCCTAAGAATTCACCCTAAAATTCAACATACTAATAAAATTCCTGAAATAAAAGGTGTAGAAGACTGCCCATTTTATTTCCTCCCTATAAATTCATTCATTCTTTCGGTTTTGAACAATAGAATGACATTTGGGGACATAATTGATAAAACAATGCCACATCTTTATAATGTATTTGTAGTATTTTATGTCTTAAAATTAATAATGTACATCCCATAACATATAACACTTGCCCAAAGTATCTGATCACTAAATCCTTCTTTTAAAATAGGAATCCAATTTGTATGTGCTATACTATTTAGTTTTTTGAATATTGGATGTATTGGTAGAGACAATATTTGTTCAAGACCAATAAAATGTTAGGATAAAAATTATTTCTGATTTTTTTCCCTTCATAAACATAGAAAATTATTTTCCAAGGCTACAAACTTAGATATTGTGCAGTTTAACATGTCTTTTTATGTTCTTGGGAACAGCTAGAATAAATTATGTAGGAATTATCTCTTGAAACTTTGATAAAATTTACTCATAAATCTATCTGGACCCCTTATCTCATTGGATGTATAATGTTAAACTACTAATTCAATTTGTAATATATGGTTATTGTTCTATTGAGGTTTCCTATTCTAGAGTCAGTTTTGATAATTTATATATGTACAGCAAAAAACAGTATTCATTTTATCTGAGTATTCAAATTTATTGATTGTTCATGACTGCCCTATGAATTTTAAAGATTTCTACTGTATCAAATAGTTGTAAGTCACTTTAAGTTTATATGGTTTATCTGTGCTTTTCCCCCTAAAAAAATCTGCCTGGCTTATTTTATCTATTTTGAGCAGTCTTTTTTTTAAAAAAATAAACTTTTAATTTTGCTCTTCATCCTATATTTTCTTTCTTATCTCTTTTTTTATTGTTTTCTATTGTATTAACGTTTTTTCCCCAAAATATTAAGGGGATACAAATGTTTAGGGTTAAATGGATCACTTTTGTAATGCTTGAGTCCTGGCTATAGGTGTGCCTGTCACCCAAATAGTGTTCATAATATCCATTATGTAGGTTTTTCCCCCATCCCCTCCACCCCTACCCCTCTGGTTGATTTATACTGACTTTTACTTCCCTCTGTGCACATGTGTGCTCAGCAGTTAGTTACAATTTAATCGTGAGTAACTTGGGTGTTTGCCTTTCCTTTTTTTTTTTTGATACAGAGTCTTGCTCTGTCACCGCGGGGAGAGTGCAGTGGCATTATCATAGCACACTGCAACCTGAAACTCCTGGGTGATCCTCCTGCCTCAGCCTCCTGAGTAGCTGGGACTACAGGGGGGAACCAGCACGCCCAGCTAATTTTTTTTCTTCTATTTTTAGTAGAGACAGGGTCTCTCTCTTTCTCAGGCTGGTCTTGAACTCCTGAGCTCAAGCAATCCTCCCTCCTCAGCCTCCCGGAGTGCTAGGATTACAGGCATGAGCCACCGTACCCAGCCTGTTTTTCTATTCTTGAGATACTTCACTTAGGAGAATGGTCTTCAGTTCTACTCATATTGTTGTAAAAGGTATTAATTCATTTCTTTTATGGCTGAGTAGTACTCCAAGGCATACATATACCACATTTTATTAATCCACTCAAACTGACGGGCACTTGGATTCCACATCCTCACAATTGTGAATTGTGCTACAATAAACATTTGAGTGCAGGTGTCTTTTTGATGAAAAGTCTTCTTTTCCTTTGAGAAAATACCCAATAGTGGGATGGCTGGATCGAATGGTAGGTCTACTTGTTTTTGGACTTTTTAGTAAAAGCCATTCTGACTGGGGTAAGGTGATATCTCATTGCGGGTTTAATTTGCACTTCCCTGATGATTAATGACGATATAGGCATTTTTTCATACATTTATTGGCCATTTGTCTTTCTTCTTTTGAGAGGCTTCAGTTCCTGTCTTTTGTCCAATTTTTAATAGGGTTGTTTGGTATCTTCTTGCTGATTTTCTTGGACTCTTTGTAAATTCTGGTTATTAGCCCTTTATTGGATGCGTCGCTTGAGTATTTTCTCCCATTGTGTAGGTTGTCTATTTGCTGTGTTGATTGTTTCCTGAGGTGTGCAGAAGCTTTTTAGTTTAAACAAATCCTATTTATTTATTGTATTAACTTCTGCTTTTATCTTTATTATTTCCTCCTTCCTTTGTGCTGTTGTCCTCTTATTAGCTTTAATTTTTTTCACTTTTCATATATTTATGTATAAAGCTACAATTTTCCTTCTAAGAACCACTTTAGGTGTATTCTCCTCACCCCTCCACCAAGTTTGGGAGTGCAGTGTTTTTCTAGTAATTCAGTTTCAACTTTGTAATTTTTACTGGATGTCTCTAACCTCCTGAATTATGCAGATGTATTTTTCTTCAATTTCCAAATGTAAGGGATTAAAAAAGATTTTATTGTTGATTTGTAATTTTAAAGCAATAGAGATTAGAGAATGCAGCCCATATGCTAAGTAGTTTAGGAGTTTCTCAGGACTTTTTTGAGGCCTAAAACATGGACAATTTTGGCTGGGCGTGGTGGCTCACGCCTGTAATCCTAGCACTCCGGGAGGCTGAGGCGGGAGGATCGCAGGTCAGGAGTTCAAAACCAGCCTGACCAAGAGCGAGACCCCATCTCTACTAAAAATAGAAAGAAGTTAATTGGCCAACTAAAAATATATAGAAAAAATTAGCCAGGGATGGTGGCGCATGCCTGTAGTCCCAGCTACTTGGGAGGCTGAGGTAGAAGGATTGCTTCAGCCCAGGAGTTTAAGGTTGCTGTGAGCTAGGCTGACGCCACGGCACTCTAGCCCAGGCAACAGTGAGACTTTGTCTCAAAAAACAAAAAAAAATTTAAGTTTTTAAACTCAAAAAATTTCTATTGGTAACATGTTTTATCAATTTTTTGCTTAATGTAGCTTCTTGTATCCCCTGCCTTCCTCAGTTTTCTTCTTATTGATGTATGTATCTTCTAGTAGTTCTTTTGGCAAGGGTCTAACGGTGGTAAGCTCTTTTATTCTCTGAAGATTTGAAAATATGCTTATTTTTCCTTCTCAGGAATGGTAGTTGAGTGAAGAATTCTATATTGTGTGATTTTATCTTGGTATTTTGAGAACATTACTTCCCATTTTCTTCTGTGATTTATTATTGATGAGACTATCAAAAATTTGATGGTTGCTCATTTGTAGGTAATGTATTTTCTCCCTCTGGTAGCTTTTGAGATTTTTTTTTACCCTTAAAATTCTACATTTCATTTGTTCTGCTCAGTGATTGATATGAGTTTTCAGTCAAGGGTTTATGTCTGGCTTCAATTCTAGAAAATTCGCCATTATTATCTTTTCAAACATTTCCTCTCCCTTCCATTTCTATCCTCTCCTTCAGGAATTTCCAATAGATGCATGGTGGAGCTTCTTAATCTAGCTTCTTTTTCTCAATTTCTCTTTCACATTTTCTCTCTCTTTACTTTACACCATATGGTACTATTTCTAGTTTTATTGCCTCATTCGTTAATTCATTCACTAACTTACTCAACTGTGTCTAATATAATGTTTTACCCTAAATATTGAGTTTTTCACCTCAAACCTTATTTTATACCCTGTTCTTCACTTGGTCTTAGCTAGAAGGCCAAGAAGCAGTACCTGTCTATTCTTAATATGTAATTATCAGCGTTTGTTTTATACCGCACATTGTTTTCTGGCTCTTGATCATAGTTTAAAATAAAAATGTTTAGAATTCTCAGCATTAATGTATTTTATTTCAATTTCCTCGGGTATGTATTCTCCATTTTGCTGCTTTTTGTCTTCTTACATTTTGACTCTCTCTTTTTTTTTTTTTTTTTTTGAGACAGAGTCTCACTGTGTTTCCCAGGCTAGAGTGCCGTTGCATTAGCCTAGCTCACAGCAACCTCAAACTCCTGGGCTCAAGCGATCCTTCTGCCTCAGCCTCCCGAGTAGCTGGGACTACAGGCATGCGCCATCATGCCCGGCTCATTTTTTTCTATATATATTTAGTTGGCCAATTAATTTCTTTCTATTATTAGTAGAGACGGGGTCTCGCTCTTGCTCAGGCTGGTTTCGAACTCCTGACCTTGAGCAATCCACCCACCTCGGCCTCCCAGAGTGCTAGGATTACAGGCGTGAGCCACTGCGCCTGGCCCGAGTCCAGGCTTTTGAAAGTTCCCCAGCTGGTTCTAATGTGCAGCCAGGCAGAGAATCATGGCCAGTTCAACAATGGGCGATTCGTGCTACCTCTTCCTAGCCCCTTGCTCCTGGCAAACTTCGCTGATCAATGTCTTTCCTCTGAAGCCTAGAAGTAGCCCCAGAACCCTGTTCACCATCACTGCCACACGTCATCAATCAGACGTGGCATGAGAAAGGAGATGCATCTGCCATCCTGGACTAGATGGAAATGGTATAAGGATCTATCTTAAATTTTAGATTCCAGCTTACAAGAAAATGTGTGCATTGAATGTGGCCCAGGCCTCCATCAGGCTCAAACAAATGTTTGTTTTCTCAGGTCTTAGTTTAATGAGGTGTCAATGAGAAAACCTTCTCATCTGGCTTAGGATTCTAGGGACTTGGGTTTTGATTTTACAAATTGGTTCTTGCTCCTACTTTGAAAAGGAAGGGGGTGGGGTGGGAAGCATTTGTATGTGTTCCTTTTTTTCTTCCCTGATTACCCCCAAAAGAGCTTTCAAATAATCTGCTAAGTAGTGAAGTACTGAAGTCATAAACTAGTTGCAAAAAATCGGCTTACTGGAACAACAGGAAAGACATTCTTTTGCTTTTCAAAGGCTTTCCCATCATCTGGAGCCAAAAATATTATCTTCTGACCCAGAAAACTACTAATAAACCTTGTTTCTATAGGCTAAGCAAGAGGAATGGTTTTGCCCTAAGCAAAACGGCAAAGAGAGCAAGATTGTCCTCCTGGCCCCACTTCTGCCCCCATCTCCTGCCACCCTTCAATTCCAGGTACCTCTGGACCACCCTCAGGCTGCCTGGAGTCCCCACAAGCTGCCCCACTCCCCTGGGCTCCCTTCCTCCCTAAGAGCTCCCTGTTCCCAAGTTAAAGTCCCCTTCGTTCCCGTCCAACAGCAGTCTAGGCACTCACCCTCTCTTTGCAATCCTGTTTCTGCACAGAATACTGTGTTTCGTTTCCATTTAGTTAGGAGTTTGGGGAGTGAGAGGAGGCTGCCTTATGGGGACACACAGAGGAAAGCCAGCAGCAGAATACCTGTGTAACTGGGGCCATGTGCTGTCCTGATGCACCAACAAAAAGTTAGATTGACAATACCGTATTTTTTTCTACTGATCCATTGAAAAGGTAAAAAAAAAGTTAAAACAGCAAGCTTCAGTTGTGAAGACAATTCACTTGTGTCAGCCTTGTCCCCCTAAACTGCAAGATAAATAAAAATGAGATGGGATGTACTATATTTATATTTAAAAAGATGAGGTTGCTGTCCCAAATTAACCTCCAAATGGTGGTGGAGGGGTGGAGGGTATAAAGCCATATTTTTGAGCCTTTTGTCAAACTTCCTGCCTCAAAAGACCTTAACCCACTATGTGACTAAAAACCTCAAAGACAGCAGTAAAAGGATCCCTTTTCTGAAAGCTTGCTGAACTGACCCAGGCCTCTGAGGATTACCTCCAAGAGTTAAGAACACAACAGGAGGTGAGCAGCTTCCCAGCTCTTCAAATGGCCACACACCTCTGACTCTACATCTCTGCCTATAAAACAAGAACATTCATCATCTTCCTCCCTCGGGACTCTTAGCAGGCTTCATCAGCAGCCAACAACAATAAAAATGTTTGTTATTTATAATACCCAATAGCATGCCATGTCTGTGAGGACAGTCCAAGAGCATGGGGCTTGTGTTTTTAAAGTGTGATACAACTGTGGGTAGAAAAACTAATCCTGAGCTCCTTCTGAAAATACCAGAATAAGAGATGGACAGGACAACTCAGAGGCCACGAACCTGTCCACATTCACTAAGATTTCCCCCTCCCTCACTGGCTGCTCCTTCTCCCCTACCTGTCCCCTAAATGCTGGAGCACCTTCAAGCTCTGTCCTAGGCCCTCTTCTCATCTCCCTCCGTATTCTCTCCTTGGGAGACCTTGTCCCCTCCCATGGCTTCAATGACATCTCATAAAATCCCAAACGCTGGTCAACACTCAGCGCAGACCCTCCTCCTGCTATAGACCTGTAAATCTACCAGCTTACTTTGACAGAACCACCTAGACATGTTAAAAGCATCTGTTTAAAACTGAACTCAGGCCGGCCGTGGTGGCTCACGCCTGTAATCCTAGCACTCTGGGAGGCTGAGGTGGGCGGATCATTTGAGCTTAGGAGTTCGAGACCAGCATGAGCAAGTGCAAGACCTCATCTCTACTAAAAAAATAGAAACAAATTAACTGGACAACTAAAAATACACATATATAAAACTAGCCGGGCATGATAGCACATGCCTGTAGTCCCAGCTACTCAGGAGGCTGAGGCAGAAGGATCGCTTGAGTTTGAGGTTGCTGTGAGCTAGGCTGATGCCACGGCACTCTAGCCCGGGAAACAGAGTGAGACTCTGTCTCCAAAAAAGAAAAAACTGAACTCAGCATGTTCCTTTGCTGCCCCTTCGCCACACTTCCCTGTTACATCAGTAAATCCCCATCATCCTCCCGGATATATGCACACACATCTATATGTATTTGTTCATGTATTTAAAAGAAAACAAAGGAAAAATAAATCTAAATAATGGTTACCCATGGGGGGAGGAAGGAATAGGAGGGAGGATAATAAGATTAAAGGAAACTTCAGTGAATGAACCTTGATTATATAGTTTTGACTTTGGAAAATATTGTATATAATGTTTTATATAATTAAAAAAATTAAGTCAAAAAGGAAAAGAATCCTTAAAAATTAAAAACACATTGAAGCAAATTAACCTAACTATATGTTATGGTGGGAAACCTACACGGAAAAAAAAATTAACTAAACATAGTACTTTGACTGTATAGCCCTACAGGGACATATTCTAAAGCCAAAAAAGAACCACCAAGAAATCTTAAATTTCATTCTTACTGTTAATAGTGAAAACCAATATAGTTATTTTAAAACTATAATTAGTATATCGTAGGTGTGCAGAATAGAATTAACACAAACAAACTGCTGTCTTACAAAAGCCTGCATGCAGGGTCGGCCTGTGGCTGGCATCTGGGAACCTAGACTCGGGTGGTTCCCACAATTCCCAGAAATGATAAGAGTGGCTCACTGTGCCTAAACTGTTTGTGCAAACACTGTGGTCGACGCTGAACGCCTGCTTTCTTCCTGGAAGTGTGGGATTTCGGTGTGAGCTTATGTGACAAGTCCCCAATGCAAACCCCAGGCACTGAGTCTCTAATGAGCTTCCCTGCTACACAACACCGCACACATATTGTCACAACTCCTTGCTGGGGCAAGTAAGCACATCCTGTGGGACTCGATGGGACAGTACTCTTGGAAGCTAGTACCTGACTTCCTCCAGTCTTTGCCCCATGCACCTTTTCCATTTGCCAAGGCTGCTTGGTGTCCTCTCACTGTGATAAATCATAGCTCCTAGTGAACTACCAGGGTCCTCTGACACAGTAGGATATAGCAAATAAGTCATTTCGTTATTGCCATTGGGAAACAAGATTTCCAGCGTAGGATAAAGAGATATAAGATACAAGATACCAGTATAAAACCAAATAAATAAAAACATTACACCCTTAAATTGGAATTGGAAATATCAATGCGAACTCACAACTCTTTCTTTTCTTAAAAAAATGTTTATTTTCTAACTCTGTTCATTGAAAGGCCCAGAAGCAATCATAGCTCAGTAGCACCCATCACTTCTAGTGCTCCAACAGAGGTCTCTAAATACTATTTTCCAGCTAAAAAGAACCAGAACTTGTTGGTGAAATGACTAATTTCAAGATTGGGGCAGGAAATGTACAAAATAAGCCTGAGACATCTTACTGAGCAAGGAAGCTATTAAAGACTAAGGAAGTATGAAAAAGAACAAAGATACCAGCTTAGGGGGGTCCTGCTGAGCCAACTTGAACAAAAAAAAAACCCCAGATTAATTAAAACATATTAAATGTATAAAAATATATGTTCAAAATGATATGAAAACCAAAGCTTCACAGGTCAACACTGGAGGCTGCTAGGGCCCAAACTCTCTGAAAATTGATAAAGGGAAAGAACCAAGTATTTATCCTGCTTTTCAGTATGAAGAGCAGTTCAGAGTAACCATACAGGTGAGGAAAATGTCTTCATTAAACACCTTTGTTAAATTCCAGCTAATAGATGCAGAAGGAAGTAACAGACCTAAGCAATAATCATCAATGGATGCTAAAACTGTTCAGGTGAAAGAGTGATGGGGGATTTTTACAATGGAGGGATCAGCACACACCACCTGAACCCATTGATCAATCCTAGAATCTCTAAATGTGTGGCAGCCAGACACCATGTGCCCGTCGATGACATGCAGTAGGAAGTACAGCACCAGCTATGAGGTGACTTGAACCTGATCTGAATGGAATCAGGCCTCCAGATGGAACTTCCAGTTGACAGGAAAAATGCTGAACAGAGAAACATGTTAAATGACACCACAGAGAAGCAATCAGCCAAATCCTGGGAGGTGTATATCATAGATGACAAATGACCTGCTTTCTCCAACAAATCAATGTCATGAGAAAATGGGGGGGGGGGGCGCCAAGAATGTGGGTGGAAAGAGGGTGTATACTTATAGAATAAAGACACTTACATTACAGAAAAGACTCAAAACAACAAAAAAAGCCAATCTGATCATGTCATTCTCTTAAATCCCTCTGGGTCCTGTCCACACCTCTCACCATGTCCCCTCTGTGCTCTGGCCACATTCAACTGCATTCAGCTCCTGGAACTAGCCTGTTTCTTTATCTTCAGGTCTCCTGCACACGCAGTGCCCTCTCCCTGGAATGTTATCCTTACCCCTTGCCCACTTCACCTGGCAGAAGCCTGCTCATTCCTTGAGTATCAGCTCACACACTGTCTCCTTGGCAGGAGGGACAGGCCAGCCCCTGCCCCAGGGTACGATCGGGTCCTCCCCCTTGTTACATGTCTTCACTATATCCTGTACTTCTACGGGAGCACATATGGTTGCTTTTTTTGATATCTGCCTTCCCTCCCAAGGACTTGAAGCTCCTTGAGGGCAGATACTACATCTTTCAGCAGAGGCTGACATGTAGTAAGCACTAAATAAAAATCTGCTTAACAGAGACATGAACAAATAAAGTATTAGCTATGTGATTCAATCTCCCAGGTGGGAATTTGGGGGCACACACTAAATCAAGAAGGCCCAGCACGGCCCCTGCTGATCTTGGTTGTGGTGTTATCTACTATTAGTACCCAGAACCCAACCTGGCACTCAGAGGAGCTAAGGCTCCCTAGGGAAGGACTCACCGCCTCGTGGGACTTGGGGATGGGTACGATGATGGCCAGCACACAGATGAGCTGGAAGATGGCCCCCAGGAAGAGTCCGTACCGTAGCAGGTTCTCCAGGAAAGTGGGCTCAGGCACCTCGGGAGGTGAGAAGTCCAGGTCGGAGGCCATGGCCCAAGCCGCCCGCTGCCTGAGGTCGCTCCTGATTCACCACTCTCCAGAGCCAACTTGTAAATGCAAAGGGTTAAGTGTCACGTTTCTACAACCGACTTTTAACTTGCACAAATGCGCACACACAAATGCAAGAATACATAAAGCAATTGTGGTGAAATGTTAACAAATCTTGAATCTGATAGACGATATATGGAGAGTCATTGGACCATACTTTCAACTTTTTTGTATGTTTGACGTTTTCCAAATATAAAGTTAAGGAAAATAAATATGCAAATGCAAAGGGAAACACGTGAACAAAAATCTCAAATCGACATACATTTACTGAAGGTCGGCTATGTTTCAGGCTTTGTTTATTCATCTATTTTTCATCCAGTCACTCGTTTGACAAATATTTATGGAACACCAAGCGCAGAAGAGTGAGCAGAACAGACAAAACCCTGAGTCTCCTGGGCCCACATGCTCAGGGCAGAGGCAGACAATGAACACACAGAGATGTGATATGCTATGCAGTGATGACTGTTTTGGAAAAACTTAAGAAAGGCATCATTTTATTGTATATAGGGTGACAGGAAGGGCCTCTCTGAAGTACAGAGATGGAAATGAGATGGTGGAGACACGAAGTGAGAGTGAGCCACGGGTGTATCTGAGGGAAGCACGTTCCAGGAAGAGAGAAAAGAAAGTGCAGAGGCCCCGGGTGGGGAAACGAGGCCAATACGGCCAGAGAGGAGAGAGCAGGAGAGCGGAAGGAGGCACGATCAGAGGAGTGGGGCAGACCTCGCAGGTCCCTGACACTTGCAGTTTGAAAGAGTAAACTGTAAAGCCACCGAAGGGTTTTGAGCAGAGAAGTGACATGAGCCGACTGACATTTTTAAATAGGGGAGGGACAATGCAGGGAGGGGGCAAAGTGGCCACAGGAAGACCAGTGACAAGGCTACAGCCAATAAGCCAGATAAGAAATGCTGGCGGCTTGAATGACAGGGCAGTGGTAGAAGGTCTGGCCTCAGCCCACCTCTCCTCTCAGCAGGGCCCCTACTCCTAACACCCTGGGCTGAGAGAACTGCCTGTGGTTCTCTAACAGCACTGGGCTCTTTCAAAATCCTGGGCCTCTCTCCAAGCCGCACACTCTGCCAAGAACGTCCTTCACCACTCTGACTCCTTGGTGAAGCCCCCACGCTACCTCCAAGCGGAGCTCAAGTGTCACCTCCCCAACATGCCTTCTTGTCACCCTCCCCCTCTACCACGGCACCGCCAGTGGCGTTCTTCTACCCACCCCAATGATAAAGGGGCAAATATCCTTCGGAGCTAGGCCCACTTGTATCCAAAGCCCTTTGTGTTTTCAGAGATCTGTGCTACAATGCAATTTTCTGCTAAATCTGAGCTATCCAATAAAGTGGCCATGAGCCATAGGTGAATATTAAGACTTGAAATGCAACAAGTCTGAATTGAGATGCTAAGCCAAATATGCACCCAATTTCAAAGACTTTGTATGAAAATCAGACTGTAATATATCTCATCAATATTTTTATATTGATTACATGTTGAAATATTAGGTTAAATAAATTATATTATTAAAATTAATTACAACAAATTTTTAAAAAGAACAAAGTTGGAGGACTCACTTTATGATTTCAAAACTTACTGCAGCCGGGCACGGTGGCTCACGCCTGTAATCCTAGCACTCTGGGAGGCCGAGGCGGGCGGATTGCTCAAGGACAGGAGTTCGAGACCAGCCTGAGCAAGAGCAAGACCCTGTCTCTACTAAGAACAGAAAGAAATTAATTGGCCAACTAAATATATATAGAAAAAATTAGCCGGGCATGGTGGCACATGCCTGTAGTCCCAGCTACTCGGGAGGCCGAGGCAGAAGGATCTCTTTGGCCCAGGAGTTTGAGGTTGCTGTGAGCTAGGCTGATGCCACGGCACTCTAGTCCGGGCAACAAAGTGAGACTCTGTCTCAAAAAAAAAAAAAAACTTACTGCAAAGCTACAGTAATCAAAACAGTATGGTACTGGTATAAGAATAGACATATAGCCCAATGGAATAGAAAAGAGATAAACATATATATGGAATAAATATGTATTTATTCCAGAAATAAACATATATATGGTTAATTGACTTTCAAACTCAGGTGCCAAGACCATTCATGGGAAAAGGACAGTCTTTTCAACAAATGGTGCTGGGAAAACTAGATAGTCACATGCAAAAGAATGAAAATGGACCCTTAGAAAAAAACAGGGGGAAATATTCATGACACTGGAGTTGGGCAATGATTTCTTTGCATATGATATCAAAGCACAAGCAACAAATGAAAATATAAACACACTTCACATCAAAATTAAAAAGTTTTGTGCATAACAGGACATCATCAAGAGGGTAAAAAGACAATGCAGAAAATGTGAGAAGATAGTTGTAAATCATATATCTGATAAGGGTCTAGTACACAGAAAATGTAAATAACTATAACAGGCTGTATACAGTGGCTTACACCTATAATCCCAGCCTCCCACTTTGGGAGGCCAAGGTGGGAGGACAGCTTGAGGCCAGGAGTTCAAGACAAGCCTGGGCAATGGTGAGATTACTACAAAAAATAAAAAATTAAAAAATTAGCAGGGTGTGGTGATGTGTGCCTATAGTCCTAGCTACTCAAGGCTGAAGTTGGACAATTGCTTGAGCCCAGGGGTTTGAGGGTGCAGTGAGCTGTGATTGTGCCACTGAACTCCAGCCTGGGCAACAAAGCAAGACCCTGTCTCTTAAAAAAAATAAGAATAAAAAGTAACTACAACACGACAACAACAAAAACCAGAACAAGCCAATTAAAAATGAACAAAGGACTTGAATAGACATTCAAGTATATCTTGAATATACTTGAATATATGTATACCTCCAAAAAAGATATACAAATGACCAACAAGCACATGAAAAGATGTTCAACATCATGAGTTGTTAGGGAAATGCTAATCAAAACCACAATGAGATACTACTTCATACCCATTAGGATGTTTATTATTTAAAAAAAAAAAAGGAAAATAAGTGTTAGTAAGGATGTGAAGAAATTAGAACCCTCACACACTGCTGGTGGAAATGTAAAATGGTGCAGCCCCTGTAGAAAATATTTTGGTGGTTCCTCAAAAAGTTAAGCATAGAATGATCATATGACCTAGAAAATCCACTCCTAGGTATACACCCAAAAGAACTGTAAGCAAGGACTCAGACACCAATGATCACAGCAGTACTATTCACAACAGCCAAAAGATGGAAACAACTAAGAGTCCACCAATGGCTGAATGGACAAATGAATGTAGTGTATACATACGACAGAATATTAGCCTTAAAAAAGGAACTAAATTCTGATACAACCTTGAAAACATTATGAACTGTGAATAAACACATGTGAAATAAGCCAGACACAAAAGGACATTGTATGATTCCACTGATACCAGGTACCTAGAATAGGCAAATTCATAGAGACAGAAAGTAGAATAGAGGTTACCAGGGGCAAGGATCAGGGGAACTGGGGAGTTACTGTTTAATGGGTACAGAGTTTCAGTTTGGGAAGATGAAGAAGTTCTGAAAATAGCAGTGGTGGTTATATAACATTGCAAAGGCCACTGAATTTTATACTTAAAAATGGTTAAAATGGTAAATTGCTATGTATATTTTACCACAGTTTAAAAAAACTCACCTGTTTCTTTTTACTTTTTACATGTGGCTACGGGAAAATGTAAAATTACACATGTGGCCTGTATTATACTTCTGTGGGATGGCCCTGGATTGTGCTAAAGACCTTCCTCCACCTTGGTGCTGAGGTGTCACTGCTTTGTACCATGTTTCCAACATGAAATAACTGAAGATAATAAAAATAACCTTCTGAGTACACCGAGTGGGACTTACACAAATGAGCACTGCTTCCCTTTCAACCTGCTCACAGTCGGAAGATCATGTGCCTGTGCCAGCAGGGTGGCCGCTTCTCACACCAGCTCTGTCTACTTCGGGAATGGCCGTCAAAGCCGGAGGCCCTTTATTTTTATTATTTTTTTTCCCCCAGAATCCTCAGAACTGGCAGATCTTCATATTCCCAGGAAGGATTTGACTTCTGGAAAGAACCCAACATCACCTGATTCCAAGTCTGGTGAATCAGGTGGGGCACTGAGCTCAGGAATACCATTTTTGGTCAAATACAAGGTATGATGCTCAGACTCTAGGCAGATTATTTGAGGAGGCTCATAAACTGGCCCTGAAGTAAATGCCAAGGAGGTTGCGAGAACAGCTTCACTGCAAGAAACATGCAGCCTCTATAGGCCAACATCGCTTAAAAAAGCGTTCGCATTGTTTCACAGTTACACCTCATAAAGTGTACATTTTTAAAAATGCTCTTGGCCAAGCCTTAAGGCTTAAGGCTGTAACAAGCCTACAGGGCTTACAAATACTCAGATTTATTAGTTACTAACAGCAACATTGTTATAAATATTTGCAGTGATGCAACAGAAAGATGGGCAGGGGTAACAAGGGCAGGCACAAACCCTGACTATAAGTAAGTAGCTGGCTACACTTGGGGCAAATCTCTTAAGCCAAGCAATATCAATGGTATCTATTCAAACTTATAATACATTTAGGCTTTTTTTTAATGGCAATTAGGCAATATATATCAAGAGCCATAAGAGTGATTATATCCTTTGATGGAATAACTTACTTCCTAGAATTTATAGTAAGGAAACAATTCAAAAGAAGAAAAAGTCTCCAGGTACAAAAAAGTTCATGGCAGTGCTATTCATAATAATGAAAAACAGGAAGCAACTAAAGTGTCCAACAATAAGAAAGCAATTAACTCAATTATGATACATCACAGCATAATCCCCCTTCACTAAAATGGCAAATATAAACATTGTGTATCAGGTCAGTGGCAAGTCATTTCAAAATAATATTAATTTAAAAAGTAAGCAATTGTATAAACACTGTGATTGGAACCATCTATAAGTTGATTTCACTGGCTAAAGATCAAAAGAGGCCACAGGAAAATGTAAATAGTTGCTCTTAAGGTGAAAGAGTCCTGAGCTGTAATTTTTTGGAACATTATTGAAACAATAAATACAATTCAAAAGAAATTTACATCTACTTCCTTCACAAGACTTTTGTTAGGGTATAATGAAGCAATGCCCAACAAAGTTTTCTGCAATGATGGAAATTCTATATTTGTGATCTCCAAATGGTAGCCACCAGCCACATGTGGCTATTGAGTACTTAAATATGGTTACAGAGGAACTGAATTTTTAATTTAAATTTTATTTAACTTTAATTAATGATAGTCGCATGTGGCCAAAGGCTCCCTCTTGGACAGCACAGGTGTAATAGGAGGGTGGTTGTGAAAAGGTTCTGGAAAACATGAAATGCTCTACCCATTCTGTGTATGCTTTAAAACTCTCATCTAGTTTTCCCTGCACCTCTGTGCTTTACTTCCCAGCCTGCCTGCCAGGACCTCTGGGTTTTCCTTTACTGATTACAGAAGTCACAGAGTCCTACTCATCCTTTAGATCTCAAGGAGGAGGCACTTAACCCTTACACTCCCTGTGACACGCTTTGTTATCCCCTGCCACTGCCGCAGCACCAGCAGTGAGTGGATCGCACGCCAGGTGCTGTGCATCACACTTGACAGTCAGCATCTCACTCACTTCATAACCCCTCTGGGAGGTACCACTAATGAGAATGAGGAAACTGAGGCTTGGAGAGATTGCGTGACCTACCCAGGGATAACTTGGCTGGTAAGTGGCAAACTCAGGATTCAAGTGGGCTGGCTCCTCCAGAGCCCCGAGCTCTTACCCAAACTGCAGGCTGTGACCCATTGGTGAGCCATGAAAACCATTTAGGGTGCTGCAACCAGCACTCTTTATTAGCCAGCACTTTATTCAATTAAATAAATGGCAATAGAAAGTATCAGAGTGCATCGCATTAGTAAGGGCCAGTACTCTGGCCTGAAACTTTTTTAATATATATCTATATCCAAGTATATATGTCCTGGATCAAGTTTTAAAATGTATTTATTGCTTGAGAAATATTACACTGAACTTGTGCTTTTTACTTGATCCACTGTAATCTCTTGGACTGCAGGGACTCTGGGTCTATCTGGAGTTTATCCCAGGGCCTGACTCATACATTTTTGGTAAATGACAAAGCCTGTGCCTCTGTTTCCACCTTTAAAGCAACAGCAGATGCCTCAACCAACTGCGTCACTTAACAATGAGGAGGAGGAGCCGAGAGGCCTGTAGTTTCTCCCAGTGAGTCAGGGCAGAGCTGACTATCCTGGTCTCTCGCCCTATGATGCTCCAGATTTGCTTTAAGGGCAGAGATTTTTTTATATATTGGGGGACTCTCATATCCCTATTAGAATTTAATAAAAAGTGCATACTCATTTATTACCAAACGTGGCAAATACTTTCATGAAGTTACTGGACACTCTGAGGCTCATACTTAAATACCAGACGCTGGTGGTCTGAGACATTCATACCCTGGACACATGTTTGAGTATCTACTATGTGGCAGGCACTATTCCAGTCCCTGCCATGGAGTTTCTAATTGGAAGCCCTCAAAACACATACATACACTTATAATGTAATGTCAGGGGTACTACAATAAAATATAAAGGAGGGAGGAAGACGGTGCTATTTTACATGAGGGTAGTCAGGGAAGGGCCTCTCTGAAAAGGTGACAGAGGCAAGAAGCAAGCAAAGGAATAAGTCATTTAAATATCCGCTAGAGTATCCCAGGATAAAGGAACAATAAGGGCAAAGGTCCTGAGGCAGGAATCAAGGAGAACAGCACAGAGCAAGCTGTAGGCCATTATAAGGACTTTGGCTTTTTCTCTGAGTGAAAGAGGAGCTACTGGAAGGTTCTTACATGATCTGACTCATTTCAGTATGGTCCCTCCGACTGCTTTGTGGACAACAGACTATATGGGGACAAGAGTGGAAGCAGGGAAACCAGTTAAGAACCTACTTTAACAGTTAAAAGACATGCCTGCACCTCAGTGGTAGCAGTGGAGGTGGTAAATTCTCAAGTTATAGATATATTTTGAAGAGAGAGCCAACAGGATTGCTAAAGTGAGATCTAAAAGAAGTTAAAAATAATCCCTGGAGGAGGGGAAACTATTCTGTAAGACACTGTAATGATGCATATAAGACATTAAGCATTTGTCAAAACCCATAACACTTCACAGCACAAAGAGTAAACTTTAATGTATGCAAATATTTTTAAAATCACAAAGGAGATCAGGGTATCCCAGGACGGAAAGCAGAATGTGACATTCCGAATCTAAACATATTAATAAGTTCACTGAAGAGATGGGGGAATAAGATGCTGACCTAAGTAACTGAAAATCAGTGGAGTCCGTACAACTAAAGGCAAAAGGATCTGTACATATGCATTGTACTCTAGTTGATAAAGTTGTTTCCCACAGGGGACACAGGTGAACAATTCTAAAAACCACTATACACATGTGTATTGGAATTGAACAATTAAATGTATGGTGCATGGCGGGAGTCAGGTTTGTCACAGTGGAGTGGGAGGTTACAGATAAGCAAGAGAAGGGTACCAGAACAATCCATGTGGTAATGGAGGAGAGTTGGAGACATCAGTTATGTTTACCTTAATATAGATACAGGTGGTTACATATAGGAATATTGATACATATATATCTCTTGCTCTGTCTACTAGGAGGGCCTAGAAGAAAGCATACTCAGTAGCAATAAGCAGACCTCATGCCCAGATCTTGGTTTCTAGGCCATTCTACAACAAAAAGTACCAGAGCTCTTTGGGAAATGGCTAATTCTAGGACTGCGGCAGAAATATACAAGATGAGCCTGGAGTAGAAAGGGCTCAACAAAACAAAATAAAAAACACATGGGTAGGGGAGTATGTCAAAGGGATACAGGAGCCAGCTGAAAGAGCTCCCAATGGCCAAAGGTGGAACAATTTGAGCAATGAAATTAAGTAGTACTGGATTATAATTCAAAATATAAAATAAACATTAACAAGTTCACACTGATATAAATATATGACTAAATAAGTGAATAAATAAATGAATAGACAAATTTCCCATGGAGAAAAATTCCAAATAATTTATATAGATACTCTGCCTTTAAGTGTGAGGTATAATTCCACACTCTTCCAGTGGGGGCTGTACATAATGACTTTCTTCCAAAAGTAGAGCATGCAAGGGGGCAGGGAGGAAGAAGAAAAGTAACTTCACAGTGGAAAAGCTTAACTACTACTTCAAGTCAGGTGATCCAAGATAACATCAACAGTGATAACTCATACTGACGGCATGGACCCTTGTTATGATGTGATAAGCACTTTACCTCTACGGTCTTCCTCTTCAAAACCCATAACCCTAGACAAATGCCAAATGAGGGTCATTCTGCAACATATCTGACCAGTAATCCTCAAAACTATCAAGATCATCTAAAACAAGGAAAGTCTGGCCAGGCACAGAGGATCATGCCTGTAACTCCAGTACTTTGGGAGGCCAAGGTGGGAGGATCTTTTGAGGACAGGAGTTCAAGACCAGCCTGGGCAACACAGCAAGGTCCCCCACGTCTACAAAAAAAAAAATTAGCCAGCTGTGGTGGCACATGCCTGTAGTCCTAGCTAATCAGGAGACTGAGGCAGAAGGACTGCTTGAGCCCAGTAGTTCAAGGCTGCAGTGAGCTATGACCACACCACTGCATTCCAACCTGGGCAACAGAGACAAAAGAAAAGAAAAGAAAACAAGGAAAAGTCTTTTTGAGAAATACCATAAAGGAGTGGGCCAAAGGACACATGACTGCTAAATATAATGTGGTACCCTAGATAGGATACTGGAACAGAAAAAGCACATTGGGGGAAAACTGATGAAATATGAATAAAGTATGAACTTTATTTAATAGTACTGTTTCTATATTGGTTAGTCGTGGCAAATGTACCATACTAATGTAAGATGTTAATAATAGGGGAAACTGGGTGTGAGGTATATGGGAAATCACTGAAGTTATCTTTGCAATAACTCTATAAATCTAAAATTATTCTGAAATAAAGATTCTGGAGGGAAAAAAGAATGGGTCAACATTTCAAAATACATAATAACCACTGAGACACGTGGTAGCCGGAGGCTTCAGCATCTTACAGTGTTGTACAGTGTATTGGTAGGGGATTCTTGACTTCTAATGACGGGATTTTAAATTCCATTCTGAGAATTCAACTGAAACAGACTGGGGCATAGAAAACCATTGCCAGGAGTTACTGCCTTACAGCAATGGCTGTATACCCAAACCCATCCCAATATAACAAATTACCAAGAACTGCTCAAAACTGGGTTAGAATTTTGTCCTATGGAAAGCTAAGCCATTTCTCAGGGTGCAGTCACAACTGGTAGCCGATAGGCTGAAACTGATATGCAGATGTCCCGCAAAATATAATTATTAATCCAAATGTGTTGCCATCATTTTAAAAGTATGAAATTTCTCACATTCATTTCCTGCTTCTCTTAAAAAGAATTCACACAACACACGCGCACTGTGCACCTACTATGCTCTTTACATTCACCATCTCATCTTCAGCCAGCGTGCCCATCTTACAGGGGAGAAAAGTGAGAACCAGAGAGGAAAAGTGACTTGCCCACGGTAACAAAGCAATACGGAGCACACTCAGGGTTGAATCCCGGCCAGACTGACTCCGGAGCTCAGGCTCCTCCTAACGCTCCACCCGCGGGAGGAAAGCCCCTGGGAGCGGCACCTGGCGAAGCCCTGCGCCTGCCACCCTAGGACTGAAATGCCACTCTGCAAGTAACTTTCTAGCGAGCACCATAGAAAGTTATTCACGCCCCGCGGAGCGACGCCCGGGCCGCCCGAGCAGCGCTGCCGGGGACAGACGGGCCAAGCCGCCGGGCCGGAACCCGCCCTTTCCCTCGGTTCCCGCCACACCGCGGACTCCGCCCCGACGCGAAGCCTCGGCCCAGCCGCCGGCGCCACGGATCTCACCTCCCGCGCCGCCGCGTCGCTCCCCCGGAAGTGGTCCCCGCAACCCCGGGTCCCGGAAGTGACGCGCCCTGAGCAACCGGCGGGCTCGGCTCCGCCCTCGTTGCTAGGGTTGTGGCGCGAGTGCTAGTTCTGTCCGACTTTTGTCTCTGCTCTGTGGATTTGAGCTGGACGGAGAGGTCTGAGGAAGCGAAATCCAGTCGCTGTTGATTCTCCAAGCTTCTTCATCACTCAGCCTAATTCAACAAACATTTATAGAAGTTTTAATTCTAATGCCAGGCCCTGAGCTAGGATCCTACTACGCAGAGGGGAGACAAAGACATCTTATAATTCAGACTGGAGCAAATCATGATCATTCATTCAAAAAACATTGACCAAGCACCTACTCTGTGACTTGTGCTGGTCACTGAGGGTACAGCGCAGAACCAGACAGATGGAGTCTCTACCTTTGTGGAGCTTAGCCTCTGTTGGAGGGAGACAGCCTAAAATAATTAAATGAACGTGTAATCATACAATGTGATTAGTGTTTGGACGGCAGAGAATCGGGTTCCATGGGGTGGGATGGAATGGATGGGGCAAGTAATAGGGGGAAAGGAGACCTACTTTAACTCGTGTTATCAACCGCTGTGGACCCAGGTAATTCTTGGCTCCTGATATCCGGATCCTTGTGTAGTCCCCTCCCACAGTGAATAGGGCTGACATGTGTAATCCATAGGATATTGTGGCAGTCATGGCGCATGAGTTCCAAGGTAAAGTCATAGAAGACATTGCAACTTCTTTGCTCTTTCTTGATCAGTCACAGGGTATCCATGTTGTGAGGACACTCAAGCAGTCCTATGGAGAGATTCACATCATTGGTGACTAAGCCTAGTGCCTAAAACCAACTCCAATTTGCCAGCCATGTGTGTGAGCCACCTTCAGAGTGGATCTTCCAGTCCTAGTCAAGCCTTCAAATGACTGTGGCCCTGGCCAAAATCTTTAATATAACCTGATGAGAAACCTTGAGCCAGAAACACTCAGCAAAGTCACTTGAATTCCTGACCCACAGAAATTGTGAAATAATAAATTTTATTGTCTTAAGCTCCTAGGTGTCAAGGTAATTCGTTATACAGCAGAGATAAGGGTACAGATATTTAGGACAGGGCCTGGTACTTGCCCTGGAGGGCCTCACTGTGTGATGTGGATGAGGAGAGTGTTTTATGGGTTGAACTGTGTCCACCAAAAAAGATATGTTTGAATCCTAACCTCCAGTACCTCAGAATATGATCTTATTTGGAGATAGGATCTTTACAGAGGTGATCAAGTTAAAATGAGGTTGTTAGGGTGGGCCCTAATCCAGTATGACTGGTGTCCTTATAAAAAGGGGAAATTCAGACACAGATGTACACAAAGAGAGAATGTCATGTGAAGATGAAGACAGATATCAGGGTGATGTTTCTATAGCCCAGGAGCACCAAAGATTGCCAGCAAACCACCAGAGCCTGGGAGAGAGAGGCATGGGACAGATTTCTAATAGCTCTCAGAAGGTGCCGACAGACATCTTGATTTCAGATTCCCTGCCTCCAGGGCTGTGAGAAAATAAATATCTGTTGTTTAAGCCACCCAGTTTGGGGTTCTTTGTTACAACAGCCATAGCATACTGATACCTGTGTGCAGGTGCTTTGAAACTTGTTATTCTCTGTATCTAAAGGTAAAGGCTCCCCAGTGTGACTGCTGCAGGCACCGCTACTTGCTCACTCTCTGGAAGCTCACGGAGGCCTCCAGCCCAGTTTTGCTCATCTCTGTGCCTTGCATGGCTCCATTAGTGCCACAGCACAGTGGAGCGCTGTGTGGCATGCTTGTTCCTATCCATAATATCTACGTGAGGCACAGCGTTTGCACTATAAAGGAGAAAAAGTTGAAAAAGGAATGGTCTGTGCTCTGAAAAAAATTTTCTAAACTAAATTAACACTTGACTCGGTGAGCCAGTTTTGTAAGTATTAACGGTAGCTGCCATTTATTATGTATTCACTAGGTGCCAAGAACTTTACATATATCAGTGTTTCCCCCTGCATCCTTATAAAGTAGGTATTACTATCTGCATTTATGAGTGAAGAAACCTAGGGCTGGAAAAGTTAAGCAACTTCCCTAGGAGACCGTGTGCTTAACCATTGCACAACCCAGCCAATCTGTGCAAGCCAGATAAGTGCTACAGCCGCAAGAGCTCCAGGAAGACAGGAAAGATCCACAAGTATCTGGGAAGCTTTCATGAGGGAAATGGCTTGGTGTGAGTCCCAAATGATGGGCTGGATTGGATATAGAGAACGGAAAGTAGAAGTGCAGATTTGCTTTTCCAAGTCTTTGCTTTTGTTGGTCTCTCTGTCTTGAATGCTCTCTGCTCCTGGCTCTTCATAAGACAAGCTCCTTCTCATCTCTCAGCCCAAGTGTCACCTTCACAAGGCTTCCCTGATATCCTTTATAACTGATTGCTTTCCTTTTTTTTGTAGAGACAGAGTCCTGCTATGTTGCCCAGGCTGGTCTCAAACTCCTGGCTTCAAGCAGTCCTCCCACCTTGGCCTCCCAAAGTTCTGAGATTACAGGCATGAGCCACTGCTCCCAGATGAAGCCTGATTGCTTTTCCTAAAGACAGCTGCAGCGGTATTTGTCATTCTGCACGCTCTTGACTGCTCTGCGCAACAGACTAACTGCCATGGAAGAGATGCTGTGTCAGTTTCGAGTGTGGCACTTACCTGGCCTGGAAGTTAGCCACCATGCCAGAAGTACAACTACCCTGAGGCCACCAAGCTGTGAGAATCCCAGACCATGTGGGGAGAAAGTCCAGGGAGCACCAGGCATCAGAATCGAGAGTGAAGAAGCCGTCTCGGAGACATGGAGAGGTGGATATGTACGTGATAAAGTAAATGTGGTAGAATGTTAAGCATAGAATCTAGGTGGTGAATATCATGTTTGTTGTATAATTCTTTTGACTTTTTTGTAGATTTGAAATTTTTTTTTTTTTGAGTCGGAGTCTCACTCTGTTGCCCGGGCTAGAGTGCCGTGGCATCAGCCTAGCTCACAGCAACCTCAAACTCCTGGGCTCAAGCGATCCTCCTGCCTCAGCCTCCCGAGTAGCTGGGACTACAGGCATGCGCCACCATGCCCAGCTGATTTTTTCTATTTTTGGTAGAAACGGGGTCTTGCTCTCGCTTAGGCTGGTCTCAAACTCCTGAGCTCAAACAATCCACCTGCCTCGGCCTCCCAGAGTTCTAGGATTAAAGGCGTGAGCCAACGCACCCGGCCCCTTCCACTTTCTTAAGCCAAAAGCATGGAGACTCATTTTGTGTAATCCCTCACGTATCACAAATTGGCAAGTCCTCTTCACTCTAGCTTCCCTTCAAGACTTTTCACTGATAAAGTCTCTTGTCTTCATTTTCACTGCTATCATGTTTTTCTAAGCCACCACCATTTTTCTGTTCTTTTCCCCCATTTCTCACCTGGATTATTTCTTACTTTGGCTATATTTTTTTCTTTTATTTTATTTTTATTTTATCATTTCTTACATGAACTATTAAAATAATTTCCTATGTGTTTAACTGCTTCATAGTTTCTAACTCTCTCTTTTAAAAAACCAACTCTCTGTCTGGAGTCTGAAGCCCTTCACAATCCAGCTCCCAGCTTCTCCAACCTCACCTCCTACCAGTTTCCCACTCTGTCACCTGAGTCCTGCCACACTTACCTGCTTTCTGTTCTTTGGTCACACAGAAAGCACGACTAGCCTAGAGCCTTTAAACTAGCTGTCCATCTGCCTGCAACGCCCTATACCCTCATCTTTGCATGGCTGGTTTCCTTTTTACTGTTGAGGTCTGAGGGGAAGAAAGTCCTTGGCATGGCCCTCTGTGACCACTCAGTCTAAGGAGCACCTTAGTTTCTCTCAATCACATCCTGTTTTGAATGCCTCATATTAGTTACAACCACCTGAGATATATTCATCACAGGTTTTTTGTTTTTTTAATTCTACCTTTTCCCACAGGAATGTAAACTTCATATGAGCTAAAATCTTGTTTTTGCCACTGGCTCCATCCCCCAAAACTAAAATGATGCCTGATGCACAGTGGTGTCTTACTGTATTTATGCTGCCGTAACAGAATACCTGAGACTCAGTAATTTAAAAGAAACCGAAATTTATTGACTCAGTTCTGGATGCTGTGAAGTCCAACATCGAGGGACAGCATCTGGCAACGGCCTTCATGCGGTGTCATCCCATGGTGGAAAGAGAAAGGGCAAGAGTGGGCAAGAGGGGCCCAAATTTGTCCTTTTATAACAGCACCAACAGCACTCACGAGGGTGGGGCCCTCCGGGCCTGATCACCTCTTAAGGGTCTCATCTCTGAGTACTGTAACATGGCAGTGAAGTTTCACTGTGAGTTTTGAAGGGGGCAAACACTCAAACCACAGCAAGTGGGTATTCAGTATTTATTAAATGAATAAGTTAGTGAATCTTGCATGTGGAAAGCATGTAACAAGTTATAAAAAGTTTTCTGAACTGTTATGTCATTTAGTTTTTAAAACTAACCTGTGGGACAACAGTACTGCTATGCACGTTTTGAAGATGGAGTTTAGAGAAGCCTCATGACGCTTCTAAGGTCATGGATCTTGATGGCAAGGAGGTGGTCATGATTTTTTTACATTTGATATTAATATAGCACTTAGTGTAAAACATGATGCATAGTATACACTTTAGAAAGGTTTGCTGAATGGATTACTCATGTCAGTGAAGAAGTTGAGCTCATGTTTTCTTTACATGTTACTCTAATTCATAGCACAGTGTTTGCAATTAGTAGATAATCATACATGTTTATGGAAGAATTAATAAATAAATGAATTAATGAATATATTGCCTAATTCCCTTCTATCTTTAATATTCAATGTTTCTAGATCATGCATAAAATGAGTACTTATTACTTATAATGGGTTAACTAATTAAATTAGCTTTGGGGATATTTTTAAAGAGAATTTCTTGACACCTGTGATATATCAGAGTTGCAGCTCTGGTATTCAATGATCCAACATATCCAGAACTTCAGCACTGATACCTGGGTATGAATCAAAAATTAGACTGGAGAGAGTTCTAAGAGTATGCCGTAGCAACAGCATAATTATTTTGAAACTCTCTGAATGTTCTCATGAAAACCGACAGAAAAACTAGAAAACACAACCCATGGACAACATTTACAACAAAACTGAGTGACAAGCATCCCCAGAAATTCCAAAGAACAAGCATGTGAGGACAACCTACTGACAGCTACATACCTGAGTGACATCAGTGTCTTTGCTGACAGAAGCAGAGAGGAGGAGCAAGGTGTCTGAAAGACCTAAGATGAGAACTTAAAAATATCCAATATTTATTTGCCTGAAAATGCTGTGGACTAATTTGAGAACAGCAGCTGAAACCAAGAAGGATTTTGTCCACTACATAGAGAATCTACAATAATGCCCAAGGAAGAGTTGTAGACTGGCTGCCATGAACACTTGACACTGAGCTACCAAAGCACCCTTCTACAACAGGACCCACACTGAGCAGAAACTGCTCAGAGATTTGTCATTGAGCAGGTTAGAAATAAAAGGGGAAGGTGAAAGGATTCTGGATAAAGTACAGGTAAACAAAACCAAGAGCTTTCAGAAAGAAGGCTACTGTATCTTTGAGCACTACAGGAAAACAAGAGAGGAATTTTCATGTAAAGCAATGTCCTGAATCTTACCTTCCTCTAAAAGTTGAAGGAAAGAATCAGGTATTCACCCTACCTGTTCTATATGAACTATACCACTAAATATACTAAAAGCATATGAGAGACATTGTCTCTTTATAAAAGTATTCTAATGAATAAATAAAAAATAAATATGAAGATTAGAATACCACAATTTTGCAACCCCCAATGAGTTAATGAACCCAGGCCTTGAGCATCAACATCTGCTGACGTCATGAAAAGAGCAGCAGCCAGACACCATGTGCCCCCTGATGGAAGAACATCACGCCGCTTCTAGTCCTGCTGAAAGGATTGAACACAAGCCTTATTAAGCTTCTGGATTCAGCTGCTAATTTGCAAGAGATACAGAGGACAGAAGAAGATATTGAACTGTACCAGGGGTGTGCAATCAGGAAAAACCTAGACTATGGAAAAATCTGTAAGTCAAATGACCCAGCTTGTTCAATAGTTATGTTATTATGAAATGAAAGGGATGGAGGGGAAACCTGTAGATGAAACAGACTTAAAGATATAATGCATTTTTTAACTGGAAGATTAAATTATGGAGTATAAGGGTGCACATTTGGGTAATAAAACTACAGGGTGTCCCAAAAGTCACCATATATAGGGAAAATGGGAAATTGTAGCTAAATGTACCTTTATTTACAAAATATTCATTATAAAATTTTACATAATTTTTCCTTTGTATTTTTCCTTTGGGCACTCTGTATAAAGAAGTGATTATTACAAAAATGCAATTATTATACAATTATATTACTTTTGGGGAGAGGGATTGAGTTATGATTAGGATGGAGAAGCATCTGGATTGGCCAGCAAAGTTCTCTTTCTTGGTCTGGGTTGTGGTGAGTGAGTACCTAATAACATGAATACCTCATTAAGTTATACATTTTATGAGTATCTGCATGTATACATTTTATTTCATAATAAAAAGGTATTAAAATTAATGTCTTAAATTTCACTGAGAAATTATCAGCCATTTGTGGACTACAGAAATATTTCCAAGAGCATGGTATACATGCATATCCTTAGGAATCTTGAACTTTAGGGAGAACTGTGGAGGGCTGAGTAGAGATATGACCACGTGAAAGGCTCAAAGCATTGCTTAACTCACTATCTATTCTGGGTCAAGAGGAGAGAGATCAGGCTAATATTGTCTAAGAAACACTGGGAAAGAGCTTTAGGTTAAATAGAGCTCTGCCTGAAAAAGACACTGGTGGCTCATCATTGTGCTTTTCCAAACCAAAGTCAGCAGGTATTCAATAGGCAGAAGCCTGAAGAGGGTCAAGGAGATGCTGTGTCACCGTAAAATGCTCCTAATTAGTATGCCAAGCTCTCCACCGGGACCGTGAGGCAAGCAGTGCCCTGTGCCACACAATCAAACCATGCCCTGTAGAAATATATAAACCAGAGCCTCTGTGCATGTAATTGTCTCTATAATACTGCTGGATTCTCTTCATGAGGCATACACAGGTTACAGAGGAGACACTTCTCTGAGAGAATTTATTACCTAATATTTCAGTGTTAGGGAGAGGGAAAAGTACCGCAATGGGTAAACTGGCCTTCTCTGAAGAATCTACCTATTACTAATCGAGTAGGACAACTCTGCAATAATCATGGGCCCAGAACTAGAAGTTGTATCAATCAACCCCAAGACATGGTGCCACCGTTCAGCAACTTGCCCTAAATTCATCCATTTAACTCCATCCCTCCAGGCCACTATCATCCCTCTTATGGGCCACTAGAAGCAACCTGCTAAATTGGTATCTCTGCTCTTGGTATTATTACCCCATTGAATCTATACAACGTGATGCAATATTTTATGTAAAGCCTGCCAATGATTGTTAGTGACATGTAGGAAAAAAATGCAAACAGCATACCATAGCCTAAAAGGTCCTGACTGCCTTCCTTAACTCACTATCTTTCTTGCCTCCCTCTGCTTCTTTTTGTCCTAGAACGTGGTGACCTCAATCTTACCTTATGGCTTGGCACTCCTTGTTTTCTCTGCCTGGAATTGTGTGTCCGTGGGTCTTTGTGTGCCTGGCTTTTTCAACACTCAGATTCCAGTTCAAATGTTACCTCTTCAGAAGGCCTCAGAGGACCCAATTTAAAAAAGAGTTCCCAGTCTTCTCATATATCGTTGTTTTATTTTCATCATTATACTTTGACTATCTGAAATTATCTTTTTTACTTTTGTTTTCATGTTTACCTGTTCTTTGTCTTGTCTGTCTCCATCTTCTAGGAGCTAAACTCCACGCAGACAAGTATGTTGCTTGTTTTGTCCGACACTGTGGCTTCTCCACTGAAGCCTTGTGCCTTCCATAGTAACAGGTCTTTGAATATTGCAAATGAGCGAATGAAATAGATTAATCTTTGATCTATGTAATTTTACAACCTGTTTCTTCCTGGTGCCATTCATTTAACAATCCATGTTTTTCCTGGTATAATACTATATCCTACTTTTTTATAATTTATTTTTGTTGTAAGAGTGAACTACTTCCAATTCTCTGAACACACCGTTCTGTCTCATTTTTCCCTTCATTTATATACAGTCTTTCATCTCCAGGTCATGCCTTCCATTTACTTCCTTGGTGACCTAGGAAACTCTTTTTAATCTTTTCAACTTCTTAGTCGTGCATTGTTATAGTCTGTTTTGCACTGTTGTAATGGAATACCTGATGCTGGGCAATTTATAAAAAACAGAAATTTATTTCTTATAATTCTTTATGCTTGGAAGTCTAAGGCCAAGGGGACTGCATCTGGTGGAGTGCCTTCTTGCTGCATCATTCCATGGCCAAAGGTAAGAGGGCACACGTTGGAGAGAGGGAAGGGGGCTGAACTCACCCTTTAATCAGGAGCCTACTCTTGCAGTAACTAACCCACTTCCGAGATAATGGCATTAATCCATTCATGAAAGCTGAATGCTCATGACCTGATTACCTCTTAAAGGTTCCACCTCTCAACACAGTTTCACTGGATATTGAGTTTCTAGCACATGAGCTTTGGAAGACACATTCAAACCACAGCACACATGCTTTGTAATACTGATTAATCCTGATTTCCTAGTTTATCATCTCATTTTCTGTATTACTTTGGAACTTTGTGCATTATCATACTCTATTTTAACACATTTCACAATACTTTGCACTTAATTTTTTGCATATCTGTGTCTCTTAAAGTTTTTGAGAGAGGAAGTGAAACATTTTTTATTATTATATTCCAAGTACTACACCCATGATAATGATTTGTTGATTCATTAAAAAAGTATTTGCTCAGTTTATTATGTGCCAGAGATGGTTTAAAGCACTGAGGAAAGAACAGAAAACAAGAGAAAGTTCTCACACTCGTGAACCTTATGTTTTAGAGGGAATATAATAAAAATATGTCAATAAACTCAGGGTGTAATTTTACATGAGTTAACTTGGGCAATGGCAGGATATATGACTTGATGCTAGCTTTAAGATTTTAGACTGTTAATAATTTATTCTGTGTACTAATAGATAGTTCAGATGCTGGCAGGGAAAAGGTTGTTTCAGCCTCTGGATTGGAGGGGCAAGTACATCAATTGGGATAAAACACACTTTTTCTTGCTTTTCTCAGAGGCTCATTGAAAATCTCTCTGAGAAGAGATTCTGAATCCAGATGCCCACCCAGAGCCTGCCTCACCTGGGCGGTGAAGAGTAGTTAACTTTGGCCTCCTCTGCCTTTACTCTTTTCTTTCAACTTCTGTGGCCCTTTGCTCTGGTAAACATCACCCACTAATTCTGCTTTTCATTAAGAATAAGCTCTCAAACAATCATACCCCAAGATATATAAATCTTTGAACCAAGGAACTTAAGAGCTAGAAGAAGAACTGGTGATGAGACATTCAACATATTAAAAAGAAACAGGAACTCAGTGAGATGCAGTCTATTCCCTCAACATCTTAGCTTGTAGCAGAGATGTAATTAAAAAGCATATTTCCTGAGTCCCAGACCAGAACTCTGCATTAATGTAGTGGTTTAGACGTTCATGATGAAGTGAAAAATTGAAAAAAGAAATGTGTGAGAATGAAATGAAGAAATATACTGGACTTTTGCACTTGTTTAAAGATCTTTCCAGATTGTTGTAGGCAGAATTCTCAGATGGCTCCCAAGGTTCCTGTCCCCATCCCCTGCCATACCCACCTGTATAATCCTTAACCTTGGAATGTGGGCATGAATATGATGCGACATAACTGTCAGGATTTGTTTGCCTTATAGGACAAATCTTAAGGGATTTTGCAGCTATAATTAAGGTTCTAATCAATTGACTTTGAGTTAATAAAAAAGGAGATTTTTTTTTTTGAGCACAACTTAATCAGGTGAATTGTTAAAAGGAGTCAGAGTGATCTAAAGGGAAAATTTCCATGTGGTCTTGAAGGAGCAAGCCAGTATGCATTCTACAGATTCAAGAAAAATAATTTCTTTCAATAACCACATGAGGCTGGACAAAGACCCTGAGCATGAGAAGAGACTAGTGTGAGCTGATACCTTGTGAGAAGCTGGGCAGAGCACCCAGCTAAGCCATGCCCAGACCCCTGACTCACAGAAACTGCAAGATAATACATGGTTACGGTTTAGCTGCTAAGTTTATGATGCTTCATACTGTACAGAAATAGATGTTAATAATTAACACTGACTTGGGTACCTGGAAGTGGATGCTGCTGTAACAAAAACCTAAATGTGTAGGAGCAGCTTTGGAATCCCACAGTGGGCAGAGACCAGAGGAATTCTGAAGAGCATAACAGAGAAAGCCTTAATTGCCTTGAACAGATTGTTAGTGGAAATATGAATCTTGAGGATGCAGCTGGCAAAGGCTTAGAAAGTTAGTGAAGAGTATGCTACTGGAGAGTGGGAGAAGGGTACTCCTTGTTCGATAGTGACAGAACATTTAGTGGGATTGTCTCCTGCAGTTACGTGGAAAGCAGAAGTTGTAAGTGATGGAGCTGGTTATTGGCAATGGAGATTTCCAATCTTCTGCCTGATTTCTTGTTGCTTTTAGTAAAATAGGAGAGAGATAAATTGAAAGAACTGTTTAAGACATAGAGTAGGGCTTTCTGAATTTGAAGATTTTGACCATAGCAGGTTTTATACATAAGGAGTCTCAGATCAACTGTGAACTGTCATCCCACTACCCCACCCCCACTTCCCCCAGGCTCCAGAGAGCTACTGGGTGGATAGAATCTCTACCCTGTATGCCCTTCTTGTACCACAGCTAAGGGAACCTGAAAGGACCCTGAGGGGCAACATTAATCACTGGGCAAAGCTTCAAAGCATAGGGAGAAACAAGGCCCACGTGGTCCCCAGTGGTTCTCCCCTAACTCAACATGTTACATTTCCTAAAAGAGATAAGAACAAGGCTGGGCTTATTTTGGGCAGTTCCTCCCCATCTCAGGATGTTGCATTCCCAGCACATTCTGTGCTTAGCCTAAGAGTTATAAGAAGAAAGGGGAGTGGGGAGAACTGGGTCTTTCCAGGGCCACCTTGAGCACTATCCTGCAAAACTAATTAAAAAAAAAAAAAAAAGAATACCATGAGACAGAGACTATATGTGGCTTGCAAAGTCTAAAATGATTACTGTCTTTAGAGAAAATATTTGACCACTTCTGTCCTAGAAAGTGAAAGCAGAACCTCTCGGAGTGAGTCAGCAGGACTCTGGGATACTCTTACAGTCACAGCAGGGTCCTTTGTCGTGTGGACATAGACTGGTGTGGTCTATGACGGGGATCCCATTCTGAACAAAGGGGAAGGAACCAGAATCTTAACAATATCAACTCTAATGATGCGAAGATGATGGAGGGAACTCTGTGGTCTGTTTTCCAGCATTTAATCCAGTGCGGGGGGAAAAGTCATCAGCCTTAACTTAGACACCATCTCCCTCATGTATGGAAGAGAGATGTCGGATAAAGCAGTATCACTGTTCATTAAAATGAACTTGGATGACATTATGGCTATATTTGGAGGCTTGGGTTCTGGTGATCTCAGAAGACTCACAGAGGAAAATGCATATCTAAAGTAGCTTGCTTTTGTTTTCAAGGTATTGCTTCCTTGAGAAAGTTTACCGAGTCTCCGTGTACCATAGATATAATAAAGTTGATTTAAAAAAAAAGAAAAAAAAGGGTGAGGGCAGTAGAAAGAGCCCTGGCCTTGGAATCAGGAGACCTGGGCATATCATTAACCCTTTCCTCATCTTAATTTCCCCATGTGTAAATTGGAGGGGATTGAAATAGACCAGTGGTTTTCAATCTGAGTTCAGAAAAGCACAGGGTAGCCAGGAGGTGCTTCAGGGAGCCTCATGGGGTACAAGGAGGAAGAATAACATGTAGAATCGAGGTCCTCACTGCCTGTTCAATAAGAGAAGCTCAGTTGCTGTCTCTTGTATGTATCAAATGTTACATGAAATTTCTTATTTAAAACAAAAAGTCTACTGTTTAAAAATAAAGATCCTTAAGTGTCTATCACTTTAAAATTCTTTGGGCTGTAATTTTCCCCTCTCTGCCAAGTTGGTGGTGCTGGCAGGGGGTGGTCAGAAAGGCGGTAGGGAGAACAGGCCGAGTCGGGGCAGAACCGCTCTCAGGCATTAAGGTGAAGCTCTGGGTCTGGAGCCCTGGAGGAGACTAATGTCTCCAAGGGACCTGATTTATCTGAACCTCCAGGATTTTGAATCTACACTCTGCACAGATCAGAGCTCAGTGGGTGGTTAAAACCAGGCAGGCAGCACTCAGGAGTTCAAAGTCTCTAAGAACAAGAGGTGTCCTTTCTCCAGGTGTGGTGTATTTAGGACTCTAGACCAGTGATGTGTACAGCAGTGAGCGAGAGGCCCGGGCAGGACGCCTCGGCAGCAGGAGGGCTACTGCTCCTGTTAGGTCACTCTTCATAGTCTTCCTGTCAGGCTCAGCGGAGAATCTGGGGCAAGAGAAGCCATCACACAGCATCTCCTTACACCTGCCAGATTCCAGAGCGTGAAGTCTACAGTGTTTAATCTGAAGACGCCTTGAAGGATTCTCTGTTCCAGCCACTTCATTGAATAGATTTAAAGTCTAAGGCCAAAGTCAGAGAATATATGTTATTTAGGGAATTATTTATTATTATTTAGGCTAAGAAGATTTGATGAGAGAAAGTGACCAAACTAAATGTCCTTCTAGACGTCAGTTCCCCTTAGTAACAGCTCACATTCATTCCTTACCACTTTCTAGTCATTATTCTCAGCACTTCAGGTGTGCCACTTTGAAATATTCCCATTATCCTCGTATTTCAGATGAGGAAATTGCACGATGGTTAAGTAACCCTCCTGGAGCTATTCAGTTATTAAGTGGCTGAGCCTGGATTTGAACCCAGGCTATTTGGCCTCACAGCCTGCCTAAGTGACCACTAAACTCTTCTGCTTGTCAATACAATTATATTTCTGTTCTGGGTGCTTTTTATCCATTGTTTGGTTTCTTTGGGTTATTTTTGTCTCCTCAGTAAATGGATAAGCCCTTTAAAAGCAGGGCTGGAGTTGATTTCCCTCCAGTCTTTATCTAGTTCCAAGCCTAAGTCAGTATCTTGGCAATACTTGATTGACAAGTTATTGAAGTTAAACCCTCACAATCCAGTTAAAAATTCTCTGCACGTGATTATTAAAGGCAAGTAGACAAGCATCCTTGCCAATTCCCAATTCTACTCTCAAGTAAATTGCCCAGGCATTTTATTAAGAACTAACAGCATCTCTAACCCACCTCCTGGATGAAGTGATCAGAGCAGCACCCGTCAATAACCACTGCAACACCATCCTGACCCGAGCTGACACCGATGAGCCATCCTTGAACAGTGTGTTTCTTTCTGGCTTCATTTATTGGCAGCATTTCACCTTTCAGTCAGTCTCATCCTCTACTCGCAGCGATATTGCATTGCTGAGACCTAAGATTAGTTGCTGTGGAAGAAAGGGTGGGCGTTTGCAGCAGGCTCTGTTAAAATCATTACCCGTTCTTCTCCCATCACTGCCTGGACCAAATGCCTGGATTCGTGACTGTGTTCAAAAAGCAGTGCTCAAATCCATAATCCTGTTCTTTAAAATAGGGTTTTCTAGATGAAGAAAAGTAGAAAACATTTTCTTTGCACTTATTTTGGGAAAGTGACCTGAGAACACAAAGGGCACTCAGTGAGTATTCATTGTATGAATGCGTGAATTGAAAAGGTTTGCAGAATTCTCCATTAAGAAGACGCCATTCCCCAAGGATTTGCTTTCTGTCGAAGATGGTTTCCACGTACTCAACACACTGCCACCTTTCCCTTGCAAAAGCCACTGATTCCAGGATATATTTCTTCATCCAGCCTTTTGATTCATTCATGTATCACTTACGAACTGCCTTCCATTAATCAAGAGCCATGTGAAATTAGAATGCAGAGTTGGCAGAGATAAGGTCCTTGAGCACAAGATTATTTGTTAGCTTTTAATCCTTGATTTTATGTGAAATTACTGACTGTGCTCTTGTTCTAGGCAGGCCTTGAAAATTCCTCAAGTAACACAGGTCCCTCATAAGAAAATAAAAAATAAATAACCTTCACCTAATGGAAGAAGTGACCGCAGGAATCCCTTTACCATTTCATGAGCTGAATACCTTGGCCACAGTTCATTGAACTAAAGGTGAGTGGCTGTCTGTACACCAGGGAACTCATCACATTGAATCTCTTAGGAAACCTAAGGAGAGAGTGAGTCAGAAAAAAACAAAAATGGATAGAGAGAGAAATTATATGAATTTCTCTCTCAATCAAAAAAAATTTTGAGCAGGTACCCTTTATTAGTCAGGAAAGTCTATGCTACCCTGCAGTATCAATACCCATACCTCAGTGGCTTACCCTGACAAAGGTTTATTTCTTTTGTTGTTGTTGTTGTTGTTGTTAACTTTTATCCATTTTTTTCCTTCCCTAGTTTATTCCCATGCCTGTACTCTATGGGGTGTTCCTGTATATGGGGGTAGCATCTCTTAATGGTGTGCAGGTAAGTTCCCATAGCAATGCAAATACAGTAGCAAGAATAATAATGATAGTAATAAATCTTTGAAGTACTAATTATTAACTGCTGAGATTTAAAAATGCATTTATTTTCTACTTTCTCCAACATTCACGTGCTTTTCATTTCTGATTTAATCAACATCGTTAGCTGGTGTTAACAAATACTCATATTTACACATCTATTCTTTTTTTTTTTAAAACAGAAATGAGCACTTGACCAACCAAGAATTTATTTGTGCTTTTGAAAATGCTTGGACTGTCCTTCAAAGATGACTCCTTTTTATAATATAAGTCATTCTGTTCATGATTTGGTGTCGCCATCAAACTGGTATTGACTGATCAACACTATGGTGCTTAAATGGTGGGAGCGATCACTAGGGAATTGGGGGGTGGGGG
>CAUYRT010010023.1:0-71273 GCA_963574885.1 Lepilemur ruficaudatus
GAGGCTGAGGCAGAAGGATCACTTCAGCCCAGGAGTTTGAGGTTGCTGTGAGCTAGGCTAACGCCACGGCACTCTAGCCCGGGCAACAAAGTGAGACTCTGTCTCAAAAAAAAAAAAAAAAAAAAAAAAAAAGATAGCAGATAGGGTATACCTGTTCTCCTCTGCTGAGACTTCCATTGCTCAGTGAAGATAGGGATGGGTGTCTGGATGGCATGCTTGGGTCTTACTCCAGAACGTTGACCAGCAGAAGAGGGGCAGATGCACTGTGAACCTTTTCTTCTGTTGCTCTACTGTGTTCCCTTCTTATCCTGTGGTCATCACTGGGCCACTGTGGAGGTCTGGCCCCTGGTGCCAGGTGTGTGCATGAGGTGGAGTTGGCTGAAGGAAAGGGTGTGCATGTGGGATGAAGGAGATCTACTGGGCATGGCAAATTTGCAGGCCTGGGCAGCTGAGGTGCCAAGCACCTGGGCTGGGTAAGGTCCATCTGGGGTGCACTGCAGGGCATACCAGGTGCTCAGGGCTTAGCGGCCCCATAAGCACATGGAGCATGGCAAAGAATGGCCCAGTTTGGATTAGGCCAGCAACTCACAGTTCACGGGTGAAGTGGAGCAGAACCCTGGACAGAGCAGACCTGCATTGCAGGGTACCTACTTGGTATGGAGCAGGTCCATGGGCTGCAGCACTCACATGCAAGGCCACAGTGACTGCACAGTGGGCCACCCAGGTCGGGCAGGGCATGGCACCCACAGCACCTGTACAGAACGATGCAAGTCTGTGACATATAGACCACTCAGATCCAAAGGCCTCAGCTATGGTGGATTTCATCTTACTTGGGGCCTTTCAGATAGTGGCAGTGGTCCAGCTACCTAAGCAGTGGTCAGTGGGTGTCAAGGGCACAGGCACATGGTCTGCCCAGGTCCCACAAAAGTACAGTTGATCAGGATCACCTAGGCCACAGCAGCATATGCTGGGCCCTTAATATCCTGCTCTACCCAGGGCCTGGGGCTGTAGCGGCAACAGGGATCCATGTCACCTGCCCACAGGGTACACAGGAGCACCAAGATTCCCCCCTCCCTCCCTGCCCAGCGGGGCAAAGAGGTGGCTGCAGTCTCATGTCTGGCCCCTGGGCAAAAGTAGCATTCCGGGTTGGGATGTTACAATGGCACCAGGTGCCACTACTCCACTTGCAGTATCCTCAGGGTAAGTGTGGAGCCTGGGATTTTCTCCACTTTCCCTTTCCCATGTGTGGGCACCTTCCCTAATTACCTCCAGTCTTGCTGAGCAGCTTTTCTCTCTTCTAACTTCTTCACTTCACTCCTACCTCTTCTCCCTGGAATCCCAATGCTCTCACTCAGATGATCAATCCAAAGGTGGGTATCCATTCTCCCTTTTTTATCCTCAGTGAGAGTGATTTGTGCAGGCTGCTTCTCATCTGCCATCTTGGCCTCCAATCCCTTCGTTTTTATTTTTATCTATGTTGACTGTGATTGTATCAGCCATTTCTCCATGTTAGTAATTCAGTTTTCAGGCATTTTTATTCTTTCTCCTTAGGATATTTAATCTTACTTTATTTCTTCTGACTGGTGTTTGTTCCCCAATGTATTAGTTCTTATAACTTTGTGGGGAGGAGGGCTCAAAAAATAATACTTCAAAGTATGGCACTTTGACATGCTGAACTATAGAAGTAACCTCAACTCTCTCAGACCTCTTCCCCAACCCTAACTCTCAACCTTGTGTCGCTTCCAAAGCACAGGATGCCGCTGTTCTCTGAAGGTCTTTTATCTACCTGGAAACTGGACCCATTAGAGAGAAACACAATTGCCTTCAATCCCTTCCCTCAAATTTCATTAACTAGAGAAGATTAAAACTCAAATCACAGATGAAGACACTGAAAATTCAACACCACGCTTAGAGCCTAGACAAATTTTGTTCCAAAACTGTTATTTTGTTTTGTTTTTTTCCTGGTCCCATTCAGTTTCCAAAGAGATTCATTCAAAAGACAGTGTCGACCTCCTGAATTCATTCATTCCCCCCAAAAAACCCATTTACTTCTACATTCTCATCCTCTCTTTCCCTATTAATTGGGTTATTAGGTAATCATTTTCCTGCAGTTCCCCCATGCCATGCACATTAAAATAAATTTTGTATGCCTTTTTCTCCTATTAATCTGCCTATTGTCAGTTTGTCTTCAGTGAAACTTTAGAGGGCAAAGGGGAAGGAAGTTTTCCCTTGGCCCCTACAGATTTGGCCCTGTGAACAAGGTAACTCAAAACCTCTCTGCTCTTCTGGAAGCTGTAGTCAAAGGAGCCTGGGAGCTGACAAGCCTGCCAAAAGGGAAAGAATGTCCCACCAATCAGATTCCTGGGCATCTGTCTGTGAAATTTGGTCAAGCAGATGGTAAAAATCACTGTTTGTCTTTTTTTCATTTCCAAATTCAGATTAATGGGAGAAAAGCATTTGTACATACTAGTCTTAGGTTTGGCAACTCTAGTGTATTTTTATCATGGGGGCTGCATCTTTTGCATCCCATTTTTAAAATGCTGCTTACATTCATGGTATTCTGAACCCGACTAGTTAGCTCTAGGACTTCCCATAAAAAAAAGGTTTATTGGTTTGAGTCACTTTAAAAATCAATGAATTGGCTATATTTAAAAGAAAACTTTTTAGATAACTCTCATCTTAAACAGCTATCTTATTGGTACATACGAAAGGATACAACAGAAATATAGTCTTAGAAACTCTCTTGAACAAGATTTTGTAAAAGGAGAAATCAGATTTAAAACAAAGTTAAAATTTTTGAATGCTCAAACTGCCTGCTTTGGATTTCCTGCAGAATTACAAAAAAGGAACTTCAGCCTGTGTGGTCTTTGTAGTGGTTAGGATTTTGCACTAAGGCCCGAGTTTGATTCCTAGACGGCAAATCAGTCCCTTAAAGATGTAAATCTTTTAACTCACAAAAAAAAAAAATAAGAATTAGTTTGAATTATTTGTTTTCAATTTGTATTAGTATGACTCTTAACATTTTGAAATACTGATTTGTTTGTAATTCTTTCTTCCCCCATGGTTTGATTTCCTATTTGTCTTGCTTTCTCTTTTAATTTTTTATCTGTTCGGCACACAGACTATTGGACCATTGTGTGCAAATGGCCAGCTGAGAGGTTGGGACTCCGGAGAATATGACCGGACAGAGATGTGGGTTGTACCCATTGTGGATAGTGGAACTTTCCTTTCTTTAAGCTGTCATTAGCAATGGTCTCCCTCTTTGGAGACCTTGGTTAAAGCTATAAAGGGTTTCCCAGTTTTGGTCTCATTAATGCTTATTTGTTTTGGTTTTGAGTCATTTGAAGATATGATTCTGGTTTAAAACTTTGGTTTATATTTAGAATGTAATACCAACTTTCCCCCCCATTTATCTTGTTTTCTCTACTGGGCTGGAGAGACATGTCTCCTGTCAAAGTCCAGCAGACTCCTCCCAGGTGTGGGGGACGGTGGTCACTACTGCTGCCACCTTTCAGGTGAAGGGTCAGATTTTTACAGCATGTAAAAAATTTTAGAGCATGGCAAAAAGTTTGCTGCTCGTCCTAGATAAAAATGTAATAATAAAAGATTTAAAATATTTTTTTGAGAACTCTATAATCAAAAATTGGCTTAATTGGAAACTGATATTCAAGCTATATATATATATTTTAAGTCTTCTCTATTTCTCTCTGTTGGATTTTGTTTCTCACCACAGGAAATTCTTAGTCAACTAGACCTCCTTTTCTCAAACTCCTGTTAACTAGAAATTCATTGGCTTTTGGGGAAGCATTAAAACTCCCCAAGCTGGCTCCTCTAAGACTTTTTCACCCATTTACTTCTGCCCCTCCCTTCTTTGCCATTTTTGATACCACATGAAGGGATCTAAAGGAGACTTCTAGCAACCCTGGGACCCCTTGGGGAACACAAAAGAAGGCATACTGTCTCCCCTTCTGTTGGGGGTCATCTGTCTATCTCACCAAATCATGAGGGTAATAGGTAAGTTTCTCTCAGATCTAAAGTTCAGCTCTTTTACATTGAATTCTCTGATCTCTTTGGCTTTAGGATACATGTATGTATACATGTATGTCTTATATGTTGTGTCTACATATATGTATATGTCTATACATGTGTTCGTATATTTTCTACATGGCACCAAATTGACTTAAATAAACACTCATAAATTGACTAGCTAGTCCAAATACCTTTCTAGTTCATGTGACTTAAATAAATCTTTGGTAAATGAAGCTAGTTTTAAAAATATTGGTAAAATAAAATGAAAATGTCTTCAGAATTTAGACATTTGTTTCTGGGTCTACTGATCAGATAGACTTATGATTTCTCTGCTAGATGTTTTAAGGTCACAAAACTGTTGCTTTTGTGATATTTTTGATACTTGCTTGATTTGTCTGTCAGCTAAATCTGTGAGGACTGGCTATTGGGCTCCCCCAAAACTTGTTCATGTCTTGTTGTGAGCTTGTCTTTGAACCTCTGAATTCTAGGGTCTGGACAAGTGATCTCAGTGAGGTCTGGGGACATATGTGAGTCTGCAACTCCTAGACCATCAGCTACAAGCATCTGCTACAAAGCAGAGCCAATCCCAATATGGTCTCATCCTTCCTGGCCCAGCTCTGCTTCCTGGCCATCCTGGAAGTGGTTGGATCCTTCAGGTTTTCTCTTCACAGCTCTGTCTTCTATTCTGAACTCTACACCTGGTGTATAAAATCCAGGACCCAGATGGGCACTGCCATTCATAGATGCCCTGGGTGCCACATGGGTACTTGGGACACAGGATGACAGGGGGACATTAGGGAGAGTAACTGTGTCCAGTATCTCAAAGGCTTTGGTCAGGGAAAGATTGAATAATGCAGGGTTAACCTGTTTTTGCTGTTTCCAAAAGAAATATCTTAAATGGCTAGCTTTGCATTCCTTGAGCTATTCAAATATAATTGTTAAAAATGAGTAAATTTGGTAAATGTGAATGGGATAAATGCTTATAAGTGAACTTGTCATAGTTTCAAAAATTTTTCCAGTAAGTTAAAACCTTAAAGTCATATTTTGTTAAATTAAGTGATAATCATGAAATGTCTGAGTCATTTCTAAGTAAGATAAAATACTAAAACGTTAATTGCTAAACATAGGTTCAAGTTTATTTACTTTTGGCTTTTTAAAATTTATGAAGAGAGTAAATATATTTGAGTTAGCTGGTAAATATGTCCTGTTTCACATTAAAACATTATTCTATGAAAAATCATATGCTTCTAGAAATTGTAAAATATATATTTATAAAATAGTTTGGACATAAATATTAAAGTTGCTTACTTCATAGGTTTTTCACTGCAAATTGGGGTTGTTAAAAGTTAAAATTTGATTAACATATACATAATAAAAAACTATTAGACATAATATTGTATATGGAGCATACCAAAGAAAGTAGGCTGTATTTTTGGTGAGAAGAGTTTCTTTATACAAATTATTCAAAAAACTGTAGGGCGTATTTTTGGTGTGAAAAGTTATAAGAAAGACATAGGGTGTGTTTTTTTGTTAAAGGAAAAGTAATTTTGTCTAGTTTACAGGTTATTTAAAGGCTGTTTCACAATACAAGAATAAGGAAAAATGACAGATAAAACTGACTAGATAAGAAAGTTATAAAAGGGCTATAAAATATGAATCTTATAAAATTTACCTGTGATAAAACTAAGATTAAATAAAATTATTATAAGAGTTCTCTTTAAGGCCTTAATATCAAAAGTACACTAATATAAAATTAATGTTTGATTTTCTCTTTTAAACAAAATTTTTGTGTACAATTGATAAAAATAGTAAAAGATTTTTGTTCACCTTTTGAATTACAAAAAAAAGAAGGGCAAAAAAGAGAAATAGATTTTTTTATGCCTCATATTGTCTTTATTAGGTCTTTTGATTATTTGGAAAACTGAGTATCGTCTCTATCAAAGAGTAAAGGTTTTTGATCTTTGATACCTTTCAATTATCACTTTCACTAAATCAATGTCTATTATGTTACAATGACCTGTGATCAAGAATTTTAAGCCTTTGATATCTTTGGCAGGCTTCCCAAAATCAAATTCTAAAATTAAAATTATGTCTTTTTGACCTCAAACTAACTTTGGGCTGCTCTAGAGGGCTCTTGAAGCATTGGAAAGGGATATGATAAATAGGTTCATCTGATATGTTGAATTATGTGGGAAGCATTGTCAAATGAGTGTTAATATTTAACCTTCTTTGAGTTATATGTGTATGGGTATGTTATTAATATGTGTTCCAAAATTGTATGATATTTCTAAAATTTTAATATATCTTGGTAAATGTTATTAGTTGTAATTATGATTATTATGTTGAATTGTTTTGGAACACAGAAATAACCAAATTTCCTTGTCAATTGCATATTTAACCATAGTCGTTTTAAGTCGTGTTTGTCCATAGTTAATTGCTTTATTCTGAAGCTTGTCTCTGAACACTCTTTCCATATCCTAAAGTATTATGTCTTCAAGGAGGTTCAGGAAAAGAATGAAAAAATCTTTGACAAGTACAGGTTTCTGAAAGCTTTGAGATCTTAACACTGGACTGGGTTAAAAAAAAAAAATCCAGAACACTAATGAAAAAAACCTTATTCAAAATTACCAATCTAATACCAAGCAGAGCAAGAATTAATTACATGGGACTGAAGTGATGAAGGATTGAGATTTCTTTTATGATTTTTTAAAATTTGAAACATTGCTGATTCTTTTTTATGTTTTGTTTTCCAGAGTTAAAAAAAACAAACTATTTTTTCCGTCTAAGTTATCTATAGCTTTACAGCAGTTTGGTAAAGTATATTTTTGTAAGTAAAATTGAAACATTTATCTTTCTCTCTGAGAGAGAAATTTCTTCCAATTCCCTCCAGAATTTGGAAACTATTTGTGAGTATTCTTATGTTATGGCAATATAGTTATTTGTGTAAATTCAATAAAAACTGGTTTTCTTTTTTAACAGGATACAATTGGAAACACTGGTTATTTTACTAAGGCTTTGACTGAAATGTCATATTTTCACATATGACTGGACTGCTTTGAGGAATTAAGGTTGATTTTATGGGAGCCAATAAAATATCTTTTGGAAATAGGCCTGATGACTTAAATACACAGTTCAAATGGTTGCTTTACAGGAGGGTAAAGAATGTCACTTCCTGGCAGGCCCAGGAACTTCAGAATATTTGGGGGACCTTGAGAAGAAAAATATTCACCCAGTTCATAGAGGTATTACAGAAAGAGTCTAATGGTGTGCCCTTGTCTTGATTCCTTCTTTGACAGACTTTATAAATAAAGTCTAATCTGAAATTCCTTATGAAAAGTTCTAGCTAAGCCAAGATGATCAATCAAAGTTCTTGCTGTATTTTATGCAAATAATCAAGCCAAGTATAATAAGACTAAAATTTATTTTGTAAATAAATTGGTCTTACTATGATTTGTCTTTGGTAGAAATGAGGGACTGCAGAAATAAAAAATTATGTTTTAGAAGAAAACTTACAGCACACCCATTATTAGATTCCAACTCACTGTGTTTGAAATTTTATTCATTACTTGCAGTTTGAACTGGATCTGAATTTCTTATGCTTTCCTCCAATACCTGGCTGTGAGTCTCCAAACTAACATTTTCATTTTTTTTCTCCCACACTTCTGACCTGAAATAACTAAAAATTAAAACTGCTTTTTTTCCCCCTGAGGCTGAAACTAGGCAACTTGGCTTTGAAGAAAACTCCCTGCAACAGCTTATATTTGGACAAACTTTGTACACACAAACTGCAAACAAGAAAAATCTGTCAGATTGCCACTAATCTTCTCAACTGAATGCCCTCCAGACTCTAAAGAAACTAGCTTATAGACTACTGTAGACATTAACCTTTGTTTTTCTTTTGTTTCCATAGAAATACCTCTTATTAAAGATCTGTTCAACTGCATCATATATAAAGGCCTAGCTTTGAGAGCCCATCTGTATCGCCATCTTCTGAAATAAGAAATAACTGATTAATTGGATTGGCCTATTCCCAGAAATGAGAGACTGGTTTAATAGGATCCTTTGCCACTTGGCTCCTAACTCGATTTTTCTCTCCACAGCCAGCAATTCAGCTTTTAATGTATGAAACTTTTAGGGAAGTTTCAAACAGGGGGATGTTGAGGCTCAGAAAACAATACCTAAAATATGGCACTTTGACATGCTGAACCAAAGAAGTATCCTCAAGGTCCCTCTGACCTCTTCCCCATCCCTGAGTCTCTACTCTCTGTCTCTCCCAAAGCACAGGATAAGACTGTTCTCTATTTATGTAGAAACTGGCCCCACCAAAGAAGAATACAATTGCCTTCAATCCCTTCTCTCAAATTTTATTAATTAGAGGAAAATTAAAACTCATACCACAGAGGAAAAGACTAAAATTAAACACCACACTTACAGCCCAGATGAATTTTGTCTCAAATCATTGTTTGATCTCTGGTCCCATTTGGTTTCCAAAGAGACTCATTCACAAGATAATGTTGACCTCTTGTGTCCATTCATTCCCCCCTACAAATCATTTACTCCTACACCTCCATCAACTTTTCCTCTATAAAGAAGGATATAAAAGCATATGTATTTAATTGGGTTTATGGGTAATCATTCTCCTGTGATTCCCACACATTAAATAAATCTATATGCTTTTTCTTCTATTAATCTGTCTATTGTAGTTCATTTTCCGTGGCCCTTCAAAGGATAAAAGGAGAAGCTTTCCCTTGGCCCCTACATCTTCAATTTCTATTTTCATCTCATTATATTAATCATCTCATCTTTCAGCTCTAGTTTTATTGAATGCATACATTGTTTCATAGTGCAAAGTGCAGGTGGGAAATTACCCTCTCCTTGGGTTATATTTTATTCTAAAATTTGTCTTTTGCATCACCCTCCCTCTTCCTGCTTTTTTCCTCTCCTTTTTATAGTTATCTTTTCATCTTGCTGATGCTTAAACACCTCTCTCCAGATCTGCTTTCTTCTGTTATTATATATATGACTTTTTAACTCCTCCACTCCAGAGACATGTTCGTTTCACTCTGAGCTACAGTTTGAAGACAGGTAATATACCTCCTTCCCATTCCACCCCAGCCCTTACCTCCCTTACCCCCACCCACCTGTTTACATAACTTGAGATCACACAAGGGGAGGGAAAGTACAGTTCAGGCAGTGATTTGTGTTTGTTAAAATTTCTTAGGCTCAGCCCACACTTCTGAGAGTTTGTTAAATGCCTTACTAGTGTTTACTCCTTCACTTGGAGAGTAGTGTATACCATTGCTATCGAGGAATAAACCTGCCAAAGATAAACAAAGCTGGATATTATTTAAAGTGCTAAAAACGTATTTTATTCAGTAACTGCTGACAGTATGGGAAAGAGCTGAACTTCATTCCTATTTGCACAGAGGTGACTAGATGTTGTAAAGGGAGAATGAAGCAGTACAGGGAGGGAGAGCAGGGGGGATACTCAAGTAGATTTAGGGAACTGAAAAATTACAGAGTTAGTCATTGTAAATGTGATTGGGCCAGCTGTGTCTGCTAGCTGGCAATTATGGAAGTTAGAATTCTATCCTCCAACAGAGACTGGGAGACAGAGGCTCTATCCTTCCTGGTCATTACATTTCAAAGGAATCTCTCATCCTTCAGAAAGACACTCCTGAGCTGTAGGAGATACATATACATCTCAAAGAGATAGACAAAGAATTCACAATTGTAAGTCCTTTCTAGTTAAGGCTTTAAGAAAGGGAGGTCAGGAGCCTATTTTTAAGTGTTGGCTACAACAAAATAAGTTCTTTTGAGAACACTGAACTTTTCTAGACAGGAACATAAAAGGAGGCTGGGTGCTAGTAACAGGGCCTTTGGCTGCTAGAAGCCCTGGTAGTGTTAGTCAAGTCTCTTATGGCAGCTGTACAGATGGAGTGCTCATATTTGTGCTGAGACTTTTTGCAGTTTTCAAGCCTCAGAATTCTAATTACTTTCTATTTGATGAGGGCCTAGAATCATCATTTCCATTTAAAAAGGGTCAGTTTCCCTTTATTCTTTCTAGTGGGTCTTTTCTCTAAATTCACAGTCAGAAGAGAGAAAAGATAAGAATTATCAGTTTTCTTATTTTCAAATTTGGGAATTTGGTGAGAATTCCCAGAATATTTTTCAATTTACTAGCATAGTTTACTGGGGCTTGGATGAGGCATGAAGTAAAAGTTGTGCTCCTCAGAGCTGACTCTTTTTCTTTCTTTGGGCTTCACTCTTGCATTATGCTCCTAACAATGTTGAAATTTACCTAATCTCTGTGCTCCCAGAAATCAATGATTAAGGAAACTGCCAACCCCTTTGTCAGGTTTTAGTCTGAAATGTCGATTTTTGGCACGTTCATGGTTGAAGAATGACCAGACTCACCAAAGTAAGACAAGCACAAAAATGAGGTTTATTGAGGAGAGAAAGATAGAATTACAAGGTAAGATGCAGGTTTACAGAGCATGATACATATGCCACAGATGACAACTGAACCCATTGTCACAGGAAAGGGAGAGCAAAAGGAAGGGTGCAAAAAGACTTGGTTATGGTCTGTGTCTTGTTATATAGTGCCCAGATTGGGATCTCTTTACTGGCTCAGATGTCACCATGGAACCACTTTGATTGGACAGTTGGGAATTGCATTACTACGCACGCAGGTTGTTCTAGGTCAATTTCTGGACTCTATGATACCTATGCAGCTTGGCCCATGGACTGGAGAGTCTTTTGCATTCTTTTGCAGCTGAAACGCTAAGTTATGATTGGCAGATTTGTAGGGTATTCCCTCCTCCCCAGGAAAAGTAGTTGCTCAGAAGATTGGGGGGGGGGCAGGACCAACATGAGGACCTTCTTCCCAGGTGGGGCAATTGCACCAAAGCAACACAACCCACTTTTGTCCCTAGGAGACCCAGAATCCCTCATTATTTACTTAACATTCCCACAAGTTGGGTACCTACAAAGGACCAATCTGCCCTTGCATATTCCAGGATAAGACCCATTTCCACCTTTCCTCAATAATTTCCTTGTTTTATAAAACTCCAGGTTTTCTCTCACTTTTTTCAAAATTTCAAAATTTCTGATCAATGTTCTCCCTATTGCAATACCCTGAATAAATCATTTCCTTAGTGCATTTTGTCTTTCATATTTCTTACCTGGTGTGGGATACTACTCATGGCTTTTTATTTATTTTTAATTTGTTGTTTGTTTGTTTTATTTCCTCAGATATTGGGAGAGAGATTATGTGATGAGATATTCTTCTACCAGATTAAACTAGAAATCCAGCTGTAGATTTCAAAACTTTATATTCTATATTGGGGAAGCAACATACAAAGATGAAATACAAACCAGGTAGGGAACACAAATTGTTAGCTTAGCTGCTAATTTTTTGCTTAAGCCTTGTAAATAATGAGCCACTCAGGGATTCAATGATTTAATGCACTTAATCTCAAAATGGAGGGTATCTTGAAAAGGTTCAGTGGCTGCATCTGGTGAGAGTCTTCTTGTTGGTGGAGATTCTCTGCAAAGTCCCAAGGCAATGCAGGATGTTACACGGTGAAGGGGCTGAGTATGCCAGCTCAGGTCTCTCTTTCTCTTCTTATAAAGCCACCAGTTTCCTTCCCATGATAATCTACTAACCCATTAATCTATAAGTGAATTAATAATGGCAGAGCCCTCATAATCTAATCACATTTTAAAGGCTCCATCCCTTAACACTGCCACATTGGGGATTAAATTTTAACATGACTTTTGAAGGAGACAAATATTTAAACCACAGCACAGAGACAGGGAACTTTTGGGAGAAATCAATGAATATCACCAAAGTTTATTTAAATGTATTAAGGAAAACATGAGATTCATATTCGTTTACTCCTCTCCTCTCCTCCCAAATGATCTTGCTCCTATTACAATGATCTACTTGTTGTTCCTAAAAGATCACAAGCACATCCCTACCTTAGAGAGTTTGCACTTGTTATCCCCTCTCCTAGGATGGTCTTCCTTCAGGTATTTTCAAATAAAAGACAAATGTGGACTTAGGTAATGGAAGACTTTACTCAAAAGGATTACTACAGGAGGGAGAGCCATTGCTATAGGGAGAATGCTCATGCCATGAGATCTCCAAGTATCTCCATGGATAAGCAAAAAAAAAGGGGGGGGGGTTTCAATAGGGAGAAGTAAACAAAGCAAGAAAGAATCACATGGGGTGAAGGGGAAAAAGACCTTTTCTTCTTCCATTACTTGGTTCATGGCTCAGGCTTCTATAAGAAAAGACAAGTTAATGAGAGAAAAGCATACAAATTTATTTAATATAAATTTTATGTGACACAGGAGCCTTTCAAAATGAACCCCAAAGGAACAGGTAAACTTGTGTACTTTTGTGCCTAGGTTTGATGAAAAGTCATGGTGAAATGTGATTGGAGGGCAAAAGGGTATGATATAATAGTAATAAATGGCAGCAGGGGGGACTTAGCAAGACCTGTTTGTTCAGACTCTTTGTGTATCTGTGTCTACAGAGACAGGGATGTTCCTTTCTTTTGGGTATAGGGAGGGTATGTCTCAACTGAGGGGCTTATGAGCTGCTTCAGGAGAGAAGGGCAAGGGAAAGGTGTGAGCGACCTTCCTCCTTCTGCTGTTTTCCCAAATCCCAAGGTGCCATATTTAGGGGTAGCACATCCTGAACCCTATCAGAGGAAAGGGTGATGAGTGAGTGTGGTGTGATCAGATTAGAGAATATTTTATCCTGAATAAGCCTATTCTCAGAAGGGGCTGTTAAAAGGGGGTTGTATGTTGGGTCAGGCTAAGTGTGGGTCAAATTTCAAGGGGCCTGGGAGAAAGAGGGAAACTTAACCAAATTTTGATTAACAAGTATTTTGTACCAATTGATCATTGGAGATAAAACAAAGCAGTTCACGTAGTCATTTATGGGATGAGGAACTAGAATTGAGTGGGAAGGGTCTGTGTCTGGCCTTGTCATATATAGGTAAACAAGGGTATCTGTGAATTTTATCTAAATACTATGAGCAACGGTGTTTCTTTGCAATGAGCCATTTCCCAGGATACAAAGCATGGGAATTCTTAACCATTGTTATTTTCCAGAAACAAGGGCTCGGGTAAAGGCAATGAATATAACAAAAGAAACTGTTGTTGTTTCATCTATTAGGGAAAACATGCAATTCACATTCATATACTTCTCTCCTCCTAGCTTATCTACAATGACCTCCTTGTGATAAATATCAAAAGTTCATTCCCAACTCAGAGACTTTGTGTTTGCTATTTCCACTCCTGAAATGCTCTTCCTTGGGATACCTGTGTAACGTGTTATCTCTTTTAATTTATATGCTCAAATGTTATCACTTTAGAAAGCTATTTCCTTCCACCTTACGTAGATAGTGACATCTTCCCGCCATCAAAATCCCTGTCTCACTTACCTTGCCTTATGATCTTATACACAGAAGGCCTACATGAATGTTTTTTGAATGAATAAATATATCTTTTGCACTTACCATCTGTTTTTTCAACTCTGTTAAGTCTTATGTGAGTCAAAAAGAGGACATTGGATGATTATATATTTGATTTTGAATAGTATTTACTTATCCCATAAATCCAATTAAATGACTGATACTTGCATGTGATTCATTCATACAAGCAACTTCTCTTTTTGGTGAGGGACTACACAGATGTATATGGTACTTTCAAAAGTAAAAGTCTAGATGGAATCTAAAAATAATGTGTAGTAAAGATCTATCCTTAATGATAATTTAAAGCTTACAACCAAAATCTGTTTTTTTTTAAATGGTTGACTAGAGACAATAGTCATCCGTTCTCCACCAAAAGAAGAACCAATATTACAGGTGAATAAGCATGACCCAAGTGGAATACTGAGGGAAGAGTACCAGAACCTGCCAAAGAACCCATGGGAAGAAACTAGGGTGCAGAATAAGAAAGAAGGAAGGGTTTGGCAGAGATTGACAACCAAGGAGCTTGGAATCCCCTGGAAAGGTTAGGTGTGGGTGTTTCTTTTTGCTCCCCTCAGCCATGAGGCAGACTGCTGGCACCCAAACTATCAGAGAACTTCTTTATCTTCTTAAGCCCAAGCACTGCTGCTGTTGGGGATTTGGAAACTTCTTGAGGACAGAGCACTGGGCTGTCAGCCTGTGCAGGGTTAGCTGCCCTCCTCCCAGACCCAAGATGAGGCAGTGAGCACCATACTGTTTGTGCATGCGTGCAGGCCTCTGTCCTGCCCAGAGAGTCTCAGTCCTTCTGTCTCTGTCTCACTGGACTCCCTGTAAACATTCCCCAGCACCTGCTTGGACTGTGACAACCACAAAGGTCTGATGGGACCCAGGGGAGCTACAGGATTCTCAGAGTTCTAATCCTCAGGGTGGGCCGCCCCTAGGGAAAGGAAGAGTACAGTATGACAAAGCGCTCTTTGGGACAAAGGAAACCAGAGTAGGTGCCATCCTCTGCCTGAGAGCTCCCCACTTGTGAGCCAAAAGTGTCTTCACACCTCCCAGTAGAGGTGTGGATATGGAGCTGGGTCCTGTGGTGGAGGAAAGTGGTTCTGCCCCAGTAGCCAAGCAGCACCAGTGCCCAGGAAAGGACACGGAGACAGGGACTTCTCATCCCCCTACCTCACACTGCTACAGGTGCAGCCGCAACTGCTCCTGCACCAGTCCTGGGCTTTTGGGAGGCTGCAACGCCACTGATGGTGTAACTATCAAGCCCAAATTTGCACAGAGGTTATGGCATATCCCCTTCCATGCATGGAGTGGCAGCATTTCTGCAGTTCCTCTGCCCAAGGAATCTCCACATCACCAGATCCCCGCAAACATTCCCCTGTATTCACTAGGATTACAGCAGCCACAGGATGCCAGCAGGTCTCACAGGAACTGTGGAATTTCCAGAGTACTAACCCTCAGGACAGGCTGCCCTTAGGGGAGAGGAGAGTGCATTACACACAGGGTGTTCCTTGGGACAAAGGATACCAGAGCATGCAATCTTCTTCATCTGAGAGTTCCTCGCTTGTGAGCTGAGAGTGTCTGCTCTCCCCCTAGTGGATATGTGTGCACAATGCTAGTCTCTGTAGAGGAGGAGAGTGGTTCCACTCCAGTGATCATGTGGTACCAGTGCCTGGGAACTGACATGGAGATGGGACTTCTCCTCCCCTCCCTACTACTGTGGATGCAGCTGTGGCTATTCCTGCAGGGATTGGCAGAGGTGCACCAAGGGATGGCTATTCCAGGGTGTTCAGGGGCAGCTGCCCTCTCACTGACAGCATGCCCACTGCACCTGGGCCTCCATGGAAGGCAGAGCCCATGCTCCACCCTTCAAGGAGCAGTATCTCCCTGAAGTGGAGCAAAGGCAGGCCAAAAACCTGTCTGTTTCAGACTAAGGGATGGCCTTGAGGCCATCTTGGCAGAAAGCTACAGGACAGGCATATTCCATGACCCTCAGATACATTACAGACTGGATATAAATGACAGTATCTATATGAACTGAAAGTCAGGATCCCCAAGACAGGGATGTGATGGGAGACTGATTGCATTTCCACCTACTCAGGTCCTCGAGCTGGTACAACCCTCTCTCTCTCCCACTCTAGCCTAGATCTCGACACATTTCAACATGAGCTCTCCATGCCACTCCCATGAGGGCTGGCACTTCTGCTCATCTTTGGGGTGTAAAAAGGCAAGCTTGGTGGTCCAGCTCCACACATCTTTGTACTCCCCTATGGGGCTGAACAGGGAACACCTGACAACAGGCATATCACAAGACTACCCCATTGCCTGAGCAAACTGAGACCAACAACATCAGCTTATGCCACAGCTGGTCCTTACACAAAAGTGCCACCTACTGGCCAGGTGGGTGAACTGCACAATGTAATTTAAAATGTGCTGTCAGAAGGGCACAGTGCTGAAGAACAAGATAAGCTTCCTGTGACCTTCGCAATTCCAGTCCCAGAGAAGGTAGTAAGTGTGTTCATGAGCCCAATACATTACTACTACAATCAACATCTGAGAAAGCCACTGCACAAAGGCTGTCTATAACCAACAAACCCACACAGAGCCTTGGCCTGTGAATGCACCTCACTGAATGCTCCCCAAATCAAAGCCAAACAAACAAAAACAACATACATTACAAGCACTATCTCAATGGGTAAAAAGTAAATTCAAAAATAAGAAGTGACAGCTTCTCCATATGGAAACGAACCAGCAAAGAACCTGGCAGTAAGAAAAAAAAAAGAGTGTTTTGACACCCTCAAAGGATCACACTGACTTTCTAGCAATGGATTCCAACCAAAATGAAAATTCTGAATTAAGAGAGAGACAGAATTCAAAATATCAATTATAAGGAAGCATAATGAAATCCAAGAGAAATCAAAAGCAAAAAAAGAAAACAAAAAAATAGTTAAGGATATGAATGAATGAAAGAGGTAGATATTTAGGGAAAAAAATTCTAAAAGATTGAGAAAGAGGGGGTCCTAACTCATTGTATGAACCCAGTGTCACCTTAATACCCAAACCAGGAAAGGACACAACAAGAAAAAGAAAACTACAGACCCATATCTGTGATGAACATAAATATAAAAATCCTAAAAAAAATACTACCAAACCAAATCCAACAGCACATGGAAAAGATAATACACCATGATCAGGTAAGTTTTATCCCAGGGATGCAAGGATGGTTTAACATATGCAAATAAATAAATGTGATTCACACATAAACAGAATTAAAAACAAAAACCATATGATCATCTCAATAGATGCAGAAAAGGCATTCAATAAAATTCAACATCCCTTCATGATAAAAACCTTCCACAGGCATAGAAGGAACATGCCTGAAAATAATACAAGCCATATATGACAAAGCCACAGCCAACATTACTGAATGGGGAAAAGTTGAAAGCATTCCCCCTTAGGACTGGAACAATACAAGGATGTGCACTTTCTCCACTTCTATTCAACAGAATACTAAAGTCCTAGCCAGAGCGCTCAGGCAAGAGAAAGAAATAAAGGGCATCCAAATTGGAAAAAAGGAAGTCAAATTATCTCTGTGTGCTGATGACATGATTTTATACCTAGAACACCCTAAGTATTCCTCCAAAAGACCCCTAGAGTTGATAAATTAATTCAGTAAATTTTTAGGTTATAAAATCAATGTACACAAATCAGTAGCATTTCTATACAACAATAATGAGCAAGATGAGAACAAAAGCAAGAACTCAATCCCATTTAAAATTGCTACAAAAAATAAAATACCTATGAATATATTTAACCAAGGAAATAAAAGATCTCTACAAGGAAAACTTCAAAACACCAGTGAAAGAAGTCATAGGTGACAAAAACAAATAGAAAAACATCTCATGCTCATGGATTGGAAGAATCAATATTGTGATAATGATGATACTGACCAAAGCAATCTACAGATTCAGTACAACTCCTTTCAAAATACCACTGTCATTTTTCACAGAAATAGAAAAAACATCCTAAAATTCATATGGAACCAAAAAAGAGCCTGAATAGCCAAAGCAATCCTAAGTAAAAAGAACAAAGCTGAATGCATCACAGTATGTAACTTAAAATTATTTTACAAAGCTATAATAACCAAACAAGCATGTGTCTATGTATCTATAGAAATAGATACATTGATCAAGGGAACAGAATAGGGAACTCAGAAATAAAGCCAAATACATACAACCAACTGACCTTAGACAAAGCAGACAAAAATATATACTGGAGACACCCTATTCAATAAATGGTGCTGGGAAAATTGAATAATCATCTGCATAAGGATGAAACTGGATCTCTATCTCTCACCATATACAAAAATTAACTCAAGATGGATTAAGGAAGTATATGTAAGACCTGAAACTATAAAAATACTTGAAGAAAATCTATGAAAATTATTTTGGACATTTTTCTAGGTAAAGAATTTATGGCTAAGACCCCAAAAGTAAATACAACAAAAACTAAAATAAACAAATGGATCTTAGTTCAGATAAAAAGCTTCTGAACAGCAAAAGAAATAATGAGTAAATAGACAACCCCCAGAATGGGAGAAATATTTGCAAACTATGCATCCAACAAAGGCTTGGTATCCAGCAACTCTTTGTAGACCTCAAACAACTCAACGAGAAAAAGGAAATAACCCCATTAAACAGTGGGCAAACCACCAGAAGAGTCATTTTTCAAAAGAAGACATAGAAATAGCCAAGAAACATGAAAAAATGCTCAACATCACTTATCATCAGGGAAATGCAAATTAAAACCAAAATGAGATACCATCTTACTCCAGTCAGAGTGGCCATTATTAAAAAGTAAAAAAACAACAGATTTTGGCAAGGGTGTGGATAAAAGGGAACGTCTTATGGCAATGTAAATTAGTAGAACCTCTATGGAAATCTGTATGGAAATTTCTCAAAGAACTAAAAATGTATATACCATTCAATCCAGCAATCCCACTACTTGGTATCTACCCAAAGGAAAAGAAATCAATATATCGAAATGATACCTGCACACATATGTTCATTGCAGCAGTATTCACAATAGCAAAGATAAGGAACTAACCAAAGTGTCCATCAACCAATGATTGGATAAAGGAAGTGTGGTATATATATACCATGGTGTACTACTCAGCCATAAAAATAATGAGATTATGTCTTTTGCAGCCACTTGGATGGAACTGGAAGCCAGTATCCTAAATAAAGTATTAATAACTCAGGAATGGAAATTCAAATACTACATATTCTCACTTATAAATGGGAGCTAAATAATGGGTACACATGGCCATACAGAATGGAATAATAGACATTGACAACCCCAAAATTTGGGAGGGTAAGGGGGAATGAGGGATGAAAAATTACCCATTAGGTACAATGTACATTATTTGGGTGATGGGTACACTAAAAGCGCAGACTTCTCCACTTCATAATTTATCCATGTAACAAAAATGCACTTCTACCCCCTAAATCTATACAAACAAAAATAAAATCTACAATCTAATTTTAACCATATAGAACTTTTACAAATGACAGAAAGAATACACTCTGTGTTTATCAGAGAGTATCCAGATATCCAAGAAAGTAATAGAAGATTCTATTCACTCCGGCATTCCTCATTCAACATACCCCTTTTGTCTTCCAAAATTATTATTATTATTAGATTATTTTTCCTAAAGCTGGAAAAATTTATGATGGAAAAACAATTTTTTGCGGAGAGAAGAAAAAGTAGTCAACATACTTTTCTTCAAGGTGAAAAATATGGCCACTCATATTAATCTTAATGCATTTCTAATTACAGCTTTCCTTGAAGTAGAATACTTTTCGTCTGCATATTTGAAGTCTATTTTTCACTTCACAGTTAATTTTACGTATTTTATGGAGTATAAATGCATCATTTAAAAAATTTTACTGGTATAACTTATGAAGCTGAAATTATCAGGCAATTCTTTGTAATTTCTATGTTGAAATTAGGGTTACCTCAACTCCTGAAATCTGTGAAGCAGCCACGATTTTGAAATAACTGTGTGCCTGTTTTTAAGACTAAACTTTTATTTTTCTCTGAATAAGCCTGTTGTAGAAATTAATGAGAACATTTGTAATGTAATCTATTCTTTTTCAGACAAGGTATTATGGCTTAAAGGAGGTAAAATAAGATGTAACTATTCATTAGTTCTAATTCTCACAAAAGTTCTGAGAACTCTCCAGACAAGGGTTTACAGAAAGAACATTAAATGGATAAAAGGTTTTACATCCCAAAGTACTTGAGGATATAATACAGGCTGTGATTATTATCCCTTAATAGGACTTGCCACTCAGGAGTATAAATTCTATACAAATATGAACTAACTAAACCTTCAAACTAACTTTAGGAAATCCTCAAGTGCTTTGGCCTTTGTTTAAAGCTATGCAAACTTGTGGTTTTAAGATAGCAGAAAAAATTCATGGCGAGTTAATATACAGCTGCCAAAAATAGTCTCCATTATTTTTAAATGTCTTGATTGAGGTATAACTTACATCGTATAAAATTCACCCATTTTATGTGTATAATGCAATGGTATTTGTAAATTAAGTGGTATGAAGCCATCTTCATAATCCAATAGAACATTTCCATGATTCCAAAAATGTCCCTTGTTCCCATTTACAATTAATCCCCACTCCCACTTGCAGCCTTAGGTAGCCACGGATCTGCTTTCTGTCTGTGCACATTTGTCTTTCTAAAACATTTTAGATAAATGGAATCATGCAATACATAGTTTTTGCATCTGCCTTCTTTCACTCATTATGATGTGTCTGTGGTTCATTCATGTTGTATATGTACCAGTAGTGTGTTCCTTTTATTTGTTGAATAGTATTCCATCATATGATTATACCACATTTTGTTTGTCCATTCACCAGTGGATGGACATTTGGATTATTTACATTTTTTTCTATTAAGAATAATGCTGCTATGAATATCTGCTTATATGCCTTTGTGTGGACATATGTTTTCATTTCTCTTTGGTAGAGTCTTAGAAGTGTACTGGTTAGGACGTCTAATAAGTTCATATTTAACTTTTTAAGAAATTACTGAACTGCTTTCCAAAAAGTTATAACCAGCAATGCATGAAGGTTTAAGTTCCCTTATGGCCTTGCAAACACTTAGTATTTTTTGTCCTTTTCAGCATAGTTATTCTAGCAGGCACGCAGTGGTATCTTATTGTGGTTTTAATTTTTATTTCCTTAATGAGTAATGATGATAAGCATTTTTTCATTTCCCTATTAGCTACTCATGTATCTTCTTTGGTGAAATTTCTATACAAAAAATTTTGTCCATTTTAATTGGATTTTTTGCCTTATTATTGAATTGTAAGAATAGATAACTGAATACATGTCCTTTATTAGACATATGACTTGCAAATATTTTGTTCCAGACTGTTACTTGCCTTTTCATTTTCTCAGTGGTGTTTTTTGCAGCACAAAAGTTTTGAATTTTATGAAGTCCAATTCATCAATTTTTTCTTTTATGGATCATGCTTTTGATGTTGTATCTAAGGACTCTGCCAAATTCAAGGTCACAAAAGTTTTATCCTGTGTTTTCTTGTAGAAATTTAATAGTTTTAGCTCTTACATTTAAGTCTATGTTTCATCCATGAAATAAAATTTAGGAATGGTGTGAGGTAATGGTCCAAGTTCATTTTTTTGCCTGTGGGTTTTCAATTATACCAGCACCATTTGTTGAAACAATTATCCTTTCTTCAGTGAATTATCTTCATGTCTTCATCAAAAATCAATTGGTCACAAAAGTAAGGGTTTGCTTCTGGACTCAACTCTATTCCAATGGTCTATATGTTTATCCTTATACTGCTAACACAGTCTTGATTACTGTAGATTTGTTGTATGTTTTCAAATTGAGAAGTGTGAGCCCTCCAATCTTTTTTTTCTTCTTTTATATTGCTTTGACTCTTCGGGGTCCCTTGCATTCCCATATGAATCCTAAAATCAGCTTGTCAATGTACAGAAAAATTCCTGCTGGAATATTGATACAGACTGCATTGAATTTAGAGATCAATTTGTGGAGAATTTTCACCTTTATAATAATGAGTATTCCTGTCCTTAAACATGAATTGTCTCTCAACTTCTTTAGATATTCTTTCATTCTTTAGTTATGTTTTGTAGTTTTCAGTGCACAAATCTTACACTTATTTTGTTTAAATTTATTTCTATGTATTTTCTTCATTCTTATGCTAACGTGAATGGAATTCTTTTAAATTTCATTTTTGGAAATTCTATTGCTAGCAAATAGAAATACAATTGATGTTTTGTTTAATCTTCTGTCCCACTACCTTGCTATCCTCAATTTCTTAATTGTAGAAGTTTTTTATTGATTCCTTCGGGTTTCTAGAGAGAAAATATTTTCTACATAGGCAAGTATATCATATGCAAATAACTACAGCTTTACTTCTTTCTTTCCAATCTGGTAGCTTTTAAATTTTTTTTGTCTTATTGCACTAGACATTGGTCAAAGGATATAATTTCGATCAGATAGAAGAAATATGTTCTGGAGATCTATTGAATAGCATGATAACTATCATTAATAATAATGTATTATGTACTTGAAAATTGCTAAAAGCAGATCTTAAATGTTCTCATCACAAACAAGTGATAAGTATGTGAGATATTAATTAGATTGGTTTAATCATTTCACAATGTACACATATATCAAAACATCACATCGTATGCCATAAATATATATAATTTTATTTGTCAATTAACCCTGAATAAAGCTGAAAAAAAGAGATATAAGGCAGAGAGGGAAAAAAAAATCTCAGTCCCTTGAGCAGATGTACTCACTCTTGCTTGATCATATATTTATCACTTGTTTTGTGAAAATAAATAAATAAATAAAATCCAGATTTGGTTAAGCAACTATATTCAACTCCTGTTACATGCTGTTGAATACTATCCTAAAAAAAGGTACTTTCATACAACTGACTTTCAGGGTTCCAGTCTCCCTTCCCAAAGGTAATTACATTTATCTGTTATTGCTGTGCTCCTCCAAAGAAATTTTTTTTTTCCCTTGAGACAGAGTCTCACTCTGTTGCCCGGGCTAAAGTGCCGTGGTGTCAGCCTAGCTCACAGCAACCTCAAACTCCTGGGATCAAGCGATCCTCCTGCCTCAGCCTCCAGAGTGGCTGGGACTACAGGCATGCACCACCATGCCCGGCTAATTTTTTCTATATAGTTTTAGTTGTCCAGCTAATTTCTTTCCATTTTTTTAAATAGAGACAGAATCTTGCTCTTGCTCAGGCTGGTCTCGAATTCCTGAGCTCAAACAATACTCCCGCCTCGGCCTCCCAGAGTGCTAGAATTACAGGCGGGAGCCACCACGCCTGGCTCCAAAGAAATTTTATGCACTTGATTTCATTTTAAAGAAGTGGGTTTTAGATAAGAATTTCATTGATTCCTTCAAATTGATAAAATATTTTGAAGACACTGGAATATCTTCTGAAGATGTTTAATCTAAATGAAATCTTATTTAATTTCTGTATATAATTAACAATGGAAAGTATTTCAAGCCATTAAATCTTGATTTGGAGTATGATGAATAAGTTTTCTTGTATTTTGTAATTTAAAGGGAAAGTTTAGCAAACAACTGAAAAAAATAGTTGACAATCTAGGAAACCTGTTTCAAGATCATAACCTTGGGGGAAAGGGGAATCCAGTACTGATCAAGAACTTAAGAAAAATATATTATTTGTAAAATATATATGACCTTAAATCATTCTAGTGGCAAGGATTTCTGCTACTGGCTATGAAAAAAGTATTTTGTATCAGACCAAGCCTCCTATACAGACAAACTACATAGGCTAAGTAAAATGTAGAAAATAATTTTATGAAGACATCAACAAGCAACCAAGATAGACAGAACAAGAAGAACCAAGATCCAGGAAAGAAAGAACATGAATTGAGACTGCAAATGCATTTGCTGACATTTTTCCTTTAGAAGTATTTGATTTTCTTCACTAGTTCTAGAGGCCCAACCAAAAACAGTAGCCTAAAATTTGCAACAGTCTCACTGGGATAGAGAGGGCAAAATACTGGAGTTTAGAGCTATAAAGGCTGCTAAAACTTCAGGTGCCAAGACTGTAGAATTTGAGAATATCAAAGAACCCAACATCTGCCCTCCATTTTCTCTTGAGAAATTAGTGAAATGAGAGGCCATGAAATCTAGGAAAAAAGCAGATGCTAAGAGGGTATAATTCCAAGCAGATATTTAGGCAGTTTCATAATGCTAGAAAGATAAATATTGCTATCCAGGTCCTGGTAAAGTGGAAGCCCTTGGATGGCTATGCTCTAGGAATAAAGCAAATAAATATAAATCAAATTTGTCAAAGCTTAAAAGACAGCCTTGAATTATGTCACTATATGATAAGATTAGCTGATCTTCTTTGACTCTGATTATATGTTTAAAAATTAAATTCTCTCAGTGTCTAGCATTTATTTCACAAATGTTGTACCTCATTTCAGAAAATAAGACAGTAGTGACCAAAAGCCAAGAGAGAAAAATTATAGACAAATGAAACAGATAAAACCAACATTGGTTTTATCAGACAGATTTTAAAATAACTATGACTAATATAATCCATAAAATAGAGAAAAATGTGGTAATTTTTACTGGAGGACTGGAATATATATAAACATTAACCATGTAGAAATTCTAGAACTGAAATATGCCATAAGTGAAATTAAGAACTTAATAGATGGTTTTAATTGCAGAATAAACAATACCAAAGAAAATATAAGTGGACTGGAAGATAAATCACATTTCAGATGGAAGAGCAGTGAAGAAAACTTCTGTAAATATGGAAAAGAACATGAAGAATATTGAGCATGATAAAAATATATAATATTTGTATAATCAGAGAAGAAAATAGAGAGAATGTGGCACAATTATTACTGATGAGATGCTAAAAACCAAAGGAAATGCAAAAATCCTAAAAACAAACACTAAGATTGAAAAAGACACATTATCTTGAGGGAACAACAGTAACTAACAGCTGGCTTCAAAAGAAATGAGAGACCAAAAGCCAACAACAGAACAATAGTCATAGATCTAAAAAAATAACTGCTGACATAGAATTAAACCCAAATATATCAGAATATATTAACTATAAATAGGCTTAATACTTACATATAAAAAAGTCACATTAGATAAAAACAAGAATGCAATCATATATTGATTACAATAAGCACAACTTAAATATGAAGGCACATATAATTTGAAAGTAAAAGAATGAAAAAAGCATAAACTAAAAAAACTAAAATAAAAAAGAAAAGAAAGAAACCTAGAGTAACCAAACCAACATAAGTCAATGTAGATGTTAAAGCAAAAAAAGCATCACTGAAGAAAAAGAGAGATTCCACAATTATAAAAGGGTCAATTCAATAGGAAGATATAAAAACACTCCATTTGTATGGAACTAATAATATATTTTCAACATATTTGAATCAAAAACTTACAAACTAAAGAAAAACAGATAAATCTATAATAACAGTAGGATATTTTAACACATATCTCTCTGTAACTAATAGAATAGGGAGGGGAAAAATCAGTAGAAAATAATACAGAATTCCCAATAGGCATATATAGAATACAACACACCAAAATTGCAAAATACATATTTAAATTTTAGGTGATATTTTTACCCTGTTTCATAAACTATTAAATGAGACTCAAAGAAATTAAGCAATTAATGCAAAAATTACATAAGATTATCCTCTGAAAAAGTCCGTTTTCAAACTTAAGTCTTACTTCAAAGCCCATGCTTTTTTCTCTAAATCATAATATTATGATAGATTTGGAAGTGATTTTTGCAGCATTTTTCACTATAGCAGACTTTCCTTATGTGTTTGTACAATAATTTGTACATGAAGAGATGCTACACAGGGAAAAAAAGCATATATAAACAGCATAACAAATTTTAAAAAAGTGCCATGGCCCGTTAATAGTGGTTTAACCCTCTATTGAAGCTTCCCAGTGTAATTTAGCACTTAAAAACAGGATTGTCATGAAATCGTCTCAATTTGTTTTAACCTAGTGTTTTCTCAACTTTTTTGATCTCAGATTCAATCCCACACAAATACCTTTTTTTTCCATAAAATCTATTACATTAAAACCATAATCTGAAAATTGTAGGGGAATTTTTCGTTTAATATATCTGGAGACCTTCCTGAATAACAGCCTCTTTGCAGTGTAACTTTGTTACTTTACTTCAGAGAAAGTTCTCCGAACTTTTCCAGTGAAGAAATTTATATTTTCCCAAATATTATGATATATTGGGGTATAGTAGAATGGTGGAAAAGAGGGAAGATGATAATATTGACTGTAAAAGCTGCTTGGTCACAGGCTGGTGGCTTTATGACTCTCTCCATTGAGAATCTTGATTCGCAGTAAGGAAAGATAGTGGAGATTAAAAAGGTCTAGTGTCAAATGAGACTAGTGGATTGCAGTTAACTCGATGGTCGTGTCTTTTTCAGTCTTCAGAGTGCCTGTTGTAACTCTCCTGCCTATGTCTTTCTCACTCCAATCTTCTATCACGATTTTGCACAATTTTCATCTCTTCTAGAAAAACATACCTGAATAATGGACATGATATGAAGATGTTTTTGTATTCATACTACCCCTCTTCAGAAATATACACTCAGCCTTGGGGCCTCCTTTTAACCAATTTATTTTACATAAAACTTTATTGTAAAATTGTGAACATATGCAAGAATTTTTAAAGTTTTTAATAGTTAGAATTATTGTTTACAGGAAAGCTTACAGTTTTTAAATTTAAATATCACAAAACAAAAAGTTTGAAATGAGAATCATGGAGGAGAAAATATGGTATGGCTAAAATAAGTCTACAATAGATATAAATGCAGACTTAAAATATCTAAATGAAAACCTTTCTAGAAAAGAGAAAAAATTCATATCCAAAGCCAGGAAAGGAAGTCTTCCCTCAAACACATTATTGAACATTTATCAGTCAAAAAATAATTAATTTCAGAAAAATAGTCTCCAATGCATTGTAATCCACAGGAAAATCATCATCAGTGCAATCATTCAGATTGACTCCTACCTTTCACCTCATAAGACAAAATTAAACACAATGGCCTACTTAAAGAATACCCTCCCTAACACAGACACACACACACACACACACACACACACACACACGCACACAAACACACACACATACACATACGCTAACAGTTAGCTTTGAAATTTTGATTCACCTTTGATAGCACCAGTGAGGAGCATAATATATGATTGAATGTTTTCAGTATTCAACAAACCATTGCAAGTTTTTATTTTATAATTTAATTCATCTGAAATTCATTCTTTTGATTTAATTATATGCACTGGCTCAATAAATGATAGTTTATGTAAGTCTAGGAAACAATCATTTCTCAACCAAATTATAGGGACTCTATACTGGACTTTTTATTCTTCTATTAAATCAAACCCATTCCATAAATATTTATAAACAGTTATGTGACAAGACCCATGCTACCTGTCGGGGGATACAAAGAGTTACAATCCATTGAAATCTGGTGAGTTCATCTTAATTGGAATTGAGGTCACATTGCACCAGTTCCAAAAGTGTTTTAAAGTATAAAAGGAAATCTTTTGGGTTTCATGAACATTGTGTCATGATTTTTTTTCAAGCAAAGTTATTCATGAGCTTTCAAACTATGAGTTGGTGCAAGTATTTAATATATTTTGTAATCTGAATTGCACAAGAATATTTGATTCTTACTTTTTTCCCCAATCTATCATGGTAAAAAGCATTTGAAGGTGAATGATTTGCATCATGAATAAATTCAATTGTTCAGCCGACAGCTCTTTAATTATAAATCTTTAAATGTTTGGGAGGACTGCATTTTACTTGAGTTCCTTTCACACAATGACAAATTGTGAAAATACAACTTTTGTATTCTATAATTAGGAAAAGATATTGCTAAGGAAGGCCAAATGGCAGATTCTTTCTTTTAAAGTGTACATAATAGTACATGTTTACATGTTGTCTTTTCCATAGCATTTAAAGTCATATCAATGCATTTAAGATGGCAAAGTGTCTGACTATTAAAAAATATATTCTTTCGGCAGTACAAAGCACTTCAGCAAAGTAATGCTGGATATGTTTCAAGTCAGTAACTCTAATGGCATTCTTCAATTCCTCATATTACCAACTCCTCAGAACAAAAGTGCCACTCTCAATAGGGTACAGATTTTCTCACTAACTCAATTTGATTTCCACTGAAACCTCTTCTTCATACTTACATGAATTCTTTAAAAAGTCTTCAAGCTATTTAAATATTGTATGTGAAGACTAAAGCCAGAAGCTATTTATTTGGGAAATGAATTAACCTAATCTCTTGCAGCCATTTCCACACTATAAAAATATAGTAAAGAAATGAAGAATAACAATGGGAGGGACAAATGAGCAGTGGCAAACTGAAGCCTGCTGGTGTGACGGAGATAGTTTTACATGTCCAAATGTGTATTCAATGGTAAAATTCAAGAGTATTCAAAACTAGGTATCTAGTGTGTAGTTGTTAAAATGTAATGGACTTGCCTTGTTAAATTGGCTTAGGAATTTATAGTATCAAAGTCTTCACAATTCAAACCTATATAGAGAAAGCACATTTCTAATTAATGGGTCAAATGCATTTCTCAAATCCCTCAAGATACTAATATACCCAGCAATGTGTTAGGTCAGTGGTTCTCAAACTTTTGCTTACTTCAGAGTCCCATAGTGGGCTTATTTTGACATAAACCAGCTTTAACTCCAGAACTTCTGATTCAATAGTTCTAAGGTTGGACCCAACACTTTGCATTCTAACAAATTCTCACGTGTAGTAGGCTGCCATAACAAAATACCGCAGACTGGGTGGCTTAAACAATAGAAACTTATTTCTCACAACTCTGGAGACTGGGAAGTCCAAGATCAATGTGCTGGGAAGGTAGGTTTCATTCTGAGTCCTCTTATCTTGGCTTGTAGGTGGCTGTCACTTACCTGTGTGCTCACAGAATTTCTTTGTGATTGTACACAGAGAGAAAGAGAGAGAGAAAGAGTGAGCGAGAGAGAGAGGGAGAGATTTATGGTATCTTTTTCTCTTCTTAGAAAGACGTCAACCCTATCAGATTAGAGTCCTGCCTTTATGACCTCATTTTATGTTAATTACCTTGTTAAAGGTCCCATCTACTTATATAGTCATGTTGGGGGTTAGGGTTTCAATATATTGATTTGGGGAGAGCACAATCCAGTCCATAACCCCAGATGCTGCTGCTGCTATGGTTCCAGAAACCACACTTTGAAAACTAGCATGTTAAATACTGTGATTAATATAAAAGTATATTTGCAAAGACTACTTTCCTCAATAAGCTTCTGCTATTTTCAAGACACAGGTCTAACTGGCATAAAATATTTAGAGGGAAAATAAAAATATAAAATAAATGCTTGATTATATGCATATGTCAAAATATAAAATATATACTTGAACAAAAAATCTGGCTGTTAGGCTCTTGTAAACATATCGCAGAGTTATTAATATATTCAATAACACTACCAGGTAAGATTTTGAAAGTTAATATGAAAAAAATGGGTATGAGGAATTAACAAAGCAGCGATATTTGGAGTTTGAAGTAAATGGAGTTTGGAGTAAATGGAGTATATATGGGTGGAAAAAAATAAGACAGTTTTTTTCCTGAAGAAACATTTGTGTGGAATGTAGTGAGAGATAAAGTTGGTAAATTGGACTAGACTATGCAGAGTGAGAATTATGGGCTCTGAAAGTTTCCAAGAAAAAGAAAACATGAGGAAATCAGAGGAAACAGTGAGCCCTGAACAAGAATAAGATCTTGGTGGCTCAGGGGAGTATCTAAATATTACTACTCTCTACTTTTCTCTTTCGTGTTTCAAAATTTTTTAAATTGCAAAATATTGATGACCATTGATGTAAATTATTTCTTTGAACCATAACACATGAAAATCATCTGCAACTCTTGGCTTTCAATGAGGACTCAACAATCATTCCCCATATCACAAATTATATAGTGTCAAGTAGCAAAGCTCAAACTAATTATGGACAGAATTTGGTCTCTTTACACCATGTGTGGTCTATATTTATTCAACATCATCAAGAAATTACTTGTCCAGAATTTGGCAGGCACATTGGATATGCACATAACTTAATTTATAAAATATAGTTTAACTGTAAGTATTGCTAGTATATATCAAATGCTCTTATGATGCATTATTTTCCCTTTGGTATCCATTCTTTTTAGAAAGAATGGATATTATGTTCCCTATGGTTTTATTCCTAATGCAATGAATGATATTTATTGTTTTATCATTATGTGATGAATATTTAAAATCAACAGTTTTTCGGAGGTAAGCCTGGAGAACCAAAATTAACAAATAAATATACTAATATACCACAAGAATTATATCATTAAACTTTATTTTGCAGCCTTTGTTTATTTGGATTAATTAAAAGTAGAGATGTCTTAGTTATTCTGCTTTATAATTATAATGAAACTCAAGGCTTTCATGGAGGGAAAGAGAGGACAATCTCATTGTCAATGTGTGTGCTCAGAAAAAACTCGTTTAAATGGGGACAAATTCACAATGCATGAAGAATGCCTGTGCTTCTTGGAATTCCTCTTGTGGTATATTTCCAAGGGCAGTTACCTTCTACAAATAAAAGTTTTGAACGAAGATCCTGTCATAAACACAGTGTTGGTATTATGGAAACCATAATAATGTGAAAATGTATAGATGTTTATTCAACATGAGAATACAACTGTAAAAATATTGCCAGGAAAAAGTGTAGCGACCAACATGTTTGCCATGTTAGTACTGACTCAACTTGTTCACTGGGAAGGTATATCATGATATGGTATTAAATGTGTGAAACAAATTAGGAAGCGTATCTTCTTTATTTCTGCTATGAGACTGTTAAAACACCACTGGAATTATTTATTTCTTTTTTTATGTTTATTTTATTTATTTTTTTGATTGAAGTATACTTTACATATCATGTGTTTACTCCATTTTAAGTGTACAATTAAATGATTTTCAGTGAAATTACTGAGGTGTACAGTTAATCACATAAATCAGTTTTAGAGGAATTATTTATTTCTTAATGGCTAGGGAAAACTCACCCATGGATTCCATTCAGGCATGGGGGTAATTCTTTGACATCTCATGGAATTTCTTCTATAGTTATTGTCATATTCTGGATTCTTGACTCTTCTTTAGTTTTGTTAATTTATATTTTCCTAGAAAAACTTCATTCCTGGGAAAAGGAATTCACATTTATTGCTGCACAATTGTTTTATATATTTTCTTATAATTTTTTTAATGTGACCTTGTTTGGAAATATTTTTCTCATAATTTTTAAACTCCTCCATTTACGTGGTATCATGGTTTGAATGTATATGTTCCTCCAAATTCATATGTTAAACACCAAGATGATGGTATTAAGGTATCTGCCCTCATGGATGGCATTGGTACCCTTATAAAAGGGCTTGAGGGAGCAAGTTTGTCCCTTTTGCCTTCCACCTTCCCTCATGTTAGAGCAAAGCAAGGAGGCACCATCTTGGAAGCAGTGAGCAAGCCTTCAACAGACAACAAATCGGCTGGTGCCTTGATGTTGGACTTTCCAGCCTCCAGAACTGTAAGCAATAAATCTCTGTTGTTTATAAATTACCCAGTCAAAGGTATTTTGCTATAGCAGCCTGAATGGCCTAAGACATGTAGTTATATATTTTTATCACTCATAATTTTATGTACTTCATCTTTAATTCTTTATTCTAGATAAACATTAGCAGAGTTTTCTATATTATTCTTTTAAAATTCTAAGTTCCCTAATTTCATCTTTTGCAAATTATTTAACTGTATCATATCTTCTCCTTTTTAAAAATATTATTCTTCTCAGTAATTTATATTTTAACCTATTTTTAAAATTTTATAGTGAGCAATTTTTTTGCATGGGCCCAAAATTGAAATTTATATACAGAAAAAGTTGCATTGTGAAAAATCTTCCTCTTCCTCATCTGAATCACAACCTGCTTCCTCCTTGTCTAGCCACTTTCAATTGTTCCTGTGTGTCTTTCCAAAGATTTATAAACAAATAGTAGCAAATATGAAGATATATTATTCCCCTCTTTTTTAACAAAACAATTTCAATACACTGTTTTTCAGTTTGCTTTCACTTATTTCTTGGAGCTCTTTCTACATCACTATATAATGAGTTTCTCTATTCTTTTGTCCAGCTTTATTCTACTTATGGACTTACTATAATTAATTTAAAGAGTATTCTGTTGACTTATAGTTGGAATTTTTCTATAGTAATAGCACTTATTATAAAAAATAAATGAATGAATCCTTTACATGTCATTTTTATGATAGTGAGTCCAGCTGTAGGATAAATTCAAGAAAGTTTAATTGATGGAGCAGAAGATACACAGTAAGTTTGATATATATTGTCATATTGCCCTCCAGGGAGTTGTACAAATTATAATTCCGACTAGAAAAGAATGAGAGTGTGTATTTCTCTATAGCTTGGCCAACACTGTGTATTGTCAAACTTTTTAAAAAATTTTCCAAACCAGTAGGTAAAAAATATTATTTTAGTTTATCTTAACTTGTACCTCCTCTTAGCAGCACAATAGAGTATGTTTCTTTATATTTAAAAGGCATTTGTATTTCTTTTTCTATGAATATTTGTTTATGTTCATTATCCATTTTAGGAGGGTGGTTGATATTCATATATTAAGGAGCATATAATTTCATATGTAATGTCGTATTATTTATCTTTTGACTTTATGATATTTTTGCTATTCTGATTATTTAATGGTATATACTTGAATTATCAATCCTTTATATGTGGCCTCTGAATTTTAGCCAAAGTAGAAATATCTCCTATTTCTGCCTGTAAAAGACTTCTCCCAAGTGTTTGTCAAGTTAGTTCTTGGTTTCACTTTGTATGTATATTTATATCTTTTGGTTTGAGGAAATTTGTGTGTAGCATGAGGTAGAGAGTGTTTTTTTTTTCCTCCACAAAATTTCTCAGTTATCAAAACATTATTTTTGCCACTTTTATTGCATACCAACATTGCTCCTAGCATTATTACTCTCCTATCCTATTTCCAGGCTGTGTCTGGCTCCTCTGGCAATAAAGGGGCAGAGGTGAAAGTAGTAAGAAGTCAAGAAAGCTTTCAGCTGGTTGGTACCCATGTGTCATTTACTTCCTCTAGCTGTGGCAAACACTAAAGCTTGACTCTTTAACAAGCAGGTACTTTTTATAGTTCACCACTAAGGGGAATTACTTACCAACAACTCCCTTGAAATTGGTGAATGCCTCTCCACACTTGTCAACTTCATATTCTTCCCATCCTCCTCCACCATATTTCTGCTGAGGCTTTCTTGCCTGTTCACAAAGTTCCTTAAAGTAAATGCAGAAAATCTTCCCCTCTTGTGTGGCGCATATCTGTTGCTCTGATAAAGCACATCAGGGCAAAAGCAGAACATCTGTCTTTTAATAAAATGCTCTCTCGAGTTTTCAAATTTCCTTTTACTTACTATATGTGAGTGAAAGGCTATAAGAAATAAAATTCATTATTTTAAAGTATCTTCTTTCTAAATCCTGTATGGTCATTTTGTAAGTCACCTTTGCCATAACTGGCACTGAGGCTGAACACTTTCGTTTAACAACCTGTTGTGTACTCTATTTATCATGCTATTTATTTTCTGTATTTCCCTATTACTTGATCTTTCAAAAATTTATTGATATATTTCAAATAGTCTACTGTGATTGTGGTTTTCTCAATTTTATCTTTTATTACTGTACTTGTTTTCTATTGCTAATGTAACAAATCACCACAAACTTATGGGCTTCAAACAAGACGCATTTATTATCTTAAGTAAGGGTTCAATAAACTATAGCTATTAATATTTATTTTTTTCCTGTTCTCACAAGATCTCTTCCATTTGATGTTTAATTCTTTCTTATGCTCATGAAACTTTTTTCACGTTTTGTTTTCACTTGGTTTGTTCTGTTCTCTCTTTATAAAGTTCTCATTATACATATTGAATTTCCTAGATCTGTCCTCTAGGTCTCTTATCCTCTCACTTATCACCTTCATTTCATTAACCATTTCCTCTGACTTCTGAGAAAACGTCTCAGGTCAATCTTTTAAATTAATTAAATGGATTTCTGCAGCATTGAGTTTGTTGTTTACCGTCTCTATTGAATTTTTAAATTTGATCAGCATGTCTACTGATTTGTAAAGGCTGAAAGAGGTATGCTAAAATCTCTCACTATGATTGTGGTTTTGCCAATTGCTTAAAAATAATCATTTTGAATTTCTGATTGATTCCTTTCCATTGATAGAATAATAATGTGGTTCATTTTAAGGTGAGAAATTAAGATACTGAAAAATATTTTCTTCTGCTTTTCCATAGGAGAATATATACTTGGACTCACCAACATGGTAGAATGTTTATACTTTACATATCTTTTTCTCCCTGCTCATCCTTCTAATCAGAGATAAATTTTACAAGAAATTATGTGTCTATAATCAAATGCTGTAGTACTAGACAAATAAAAAAGATGAAAGTTCTCTGTCTTTTCCAAAGTGTGACTTTGTCTCATGCAGATAATTTTATTACTTTGCTGTGCAGTTAATTTTCAGCATTTCGTATGTAGGCACTATTGGAGGAGAAGGAGGAGGAAGAGGAGAAAGGGAAAGAAAAGGAAAGACCAAGGGAATGAAGAAAGAAGGAAACCTGCCTCTTCTTTTACTTAAAAAAGCGTATTTTACTGTCTCAGTGATTAAGTTTATTAACAATGTGTTTCTGATATTGCCAATAAATTCTATTTTTCAGCTCTATGGAGGTATAATTGACAAATAAAAATTGTGTACTTAAGGTGTGCAGCATGCTGATTTGATATACATATGCATTGTAAAATGATCACCACAATAAAACTAATTAAGACACCCATCACTTCACATAGTTAAAAATATTTTTTGTGGTGAGAACACTTAAGATCTCCTTGCTTAGCCAATGTCAAGTATAGTCATGCACCCCATAACAGCATTTTGGTCAATGACAGACTGCATATACAATGGTGGTCCCATAAGATTAAGATTATAATATAATACAGTATTTTCACTGTATATTTTCTATGTTTAGATACACAAATACTTACCATTGTGTTACAATTTCCTATAGTATTCAGTAGGTTAACATGTCATACAGGTTTGGAGCCTAGGAGCAATAGGCCATACTATATAGTCCAGGTGTGTAGTAGGCTATGCCATCTAGTTTCTGTATGTATACTCTGATGTCAGCACAATGACAAAATTGCCTAATGATGCATTTTTTAGAATGTATCACAATCATTAAGCAACACATGACTGTATACAATATAGTATTGTTAACTACAGTCAAAATTATGTACATTAGGTTACCAGAACTTATTCATCTTATAACTAAAAATATGTATCCTTTAATTAACATTTGCCTATTTCCCCTCGGTTCCCCAGCACCTGGCAACCACTATCCTAATCTCTGCTTCTGTGAGTTCTACTTTTTAAGATTCTACATATAAGTGAGATTATGTAGTATCCACCTTTCTGTGGCTTATTTTACTTACCATATTGTCCTCGGAGTTCATCGATTTTGTCACAAATGGCAGGATTTCCTTATTGTTTATAGTTGAATAATATTTCATTTTTTATATACCACATTTTTTATCCACTCATCCAATGACAGACGCTTAGGTTGTTTCCATATCTCAGTATGTTGAATAATACTGCAGTGAACAAGGAAGTGCAGATATCTTTTCCAGACACTGATTTCATTTCTTTTGGATATATACCTAAAAGTGGGAGTGCTGGATCATATGGTAGTTCTATTTTTAATTTTTGAAGAACATCCATACCGTTTTCCATAATGACTGTACCAATTTACATTCCCACCAACAGTGTACAAGGGTTTCCTTTTCTCCATACCATTGCCAACATTTGTTATCTCTTGTTTTTTTGGTAGTAGTCATCCTAACAGGTATGAGGTGATATCTCATTGTGGTTTTGATTTGCATTTCCCTGATTATTTGTGATATTGAGCACCTTTTTCATGTACCTCTTAGCCATTTGTATGTCTTCCACGGAAAAATGGCTCGTCGGTTCCTTTGCCCATTTTTAATCGGGCTATTTGTTTATTGCTATTTAGTTGTATGAGCTCCTTCTACATTTTGGATATTAACCCTTTATCAGATACAGTCACGTGTGCTTGCCTGGTTCAGTTTCCAATGACTTTGCCCTCTCTGAAAACTGCCTGATTGCAGGAAACTTTACCCATGTTTTGTGACCCCAGCCTTTTTTAGTTATACCTGATTTATCTTAGAGTGGAATCAGGATCCAAACTGGGCTAATCAGATACTTTTGTCCTGGAAATTTCAAGTGGGAAACAAGCTAGAGATTGGTTGAGTTGTGCTAATAGAAGTGCTCATATTGATTAGGTACCTTAACTCTGCAGTGGTCCACTTGGCTCCTTGATTTTCTTATAAACTCCTCCTGTATCCTTCCAATAAATTATCTTTTATTGGTGATGCTAGCCAGAGTTACTTTCTGTCACTTTCAATCAAAACTTCAGGATGTGATTCATTTTATATCTTGGATAGTAAGAATATTTTGTGGCAAAATCATGAACTATATATAATTTCAAATCATAAAAACAACAAAGGCACCAAATGGTGAGATTTGGTTCAAAGGAATGTACAAACTCCAGCACATATCACTGAACTGTAACCATTTCTAAAAATATCAAATATTTTGCTTTTGTTTTCATGGGGAGTTCAATATCTACAAATAAAAAAAAATGAGTGATAGCTGGGGAGCCACTCAATATTTATTTCAAATATAATTGGATTTTTTAGAATAAAGAGAAAATTCATCTACTTTGTAATATTAGGACACCACAATACATTTTTATATTACTTTATATTTTCAAAACCCTTAACCATAGCTTGTAAACTAATCCTGACCATGCTGGTTAAGATAGTCTCGAACAAGTAATTTCATATAAGAAAACTCAAGTGCAAAGAAGTGTCCTTAACCCAACTTTTTAATCAAGATTGTTGCTGAGCCAAGAGAAGTCCCCAGCATGTAACTTCCAGGCCTGTGAAATTGAATCTAAATTATAACAGCTTCCTTATAACTTGTCAAATACCCTCAGTAAAAATTGAAGGGCATGTAATACCATAGGAGTTACTTGTCCAGATGTATTTTAACATGACCCAACATGCAAGTTGCTCTTTAAAGATCCATGGGGATTGTGAGTCAAGAGCAGACACTGTGTGTTAGAATTGTAGGCACTGCTGTGTCTCCAGCACTGACTTGTTCTCACATTGAGTAAGATACTCACAGACTCTGTCTACCAGCATCCACCACTATACTGGGAAAGTTAACATAGAGTATCTTAAAAGAGTTTGCTTCCTTTGTGACTTGGTTTTATAGGCTTTGAAATTAAATAGATGACAGAGAGACAGATAGAGCTATGTAAATAAGTGGATATTTTATTACTTACTTGGATATAATCACACAAATAGTATTGCCATTGTTCTATCTGCACCCGAAAGTTTATGGCAGCACAATTCACTATTGCAAGGATGTGTAAGCTACCCAAGTGCCCATCAACTCATGAGAGGATTGTTAAAATGTAGTATATGTATACAATGGAATATTACTCAATAATAAGAAACGACAGTGATCTAGCACCTCTTATATTTTCCTGGATAGAGCTTGAGCCCATTACTGGAAATCAGGTATCACAAGATAAGAAGAATAGGCTCCACAGGTACTCACCATCAAATTGGCAATGAATGATCAACACTAAGGTGCTCATATGGAAGTAATATACATTGGGTGCTGGTCAGGTGGAAGGGGGGTGGGGGTGGGTAAACTCACAGCTAATGGATGTGGTGAGCATTGTAGAGGGGAAGGGCAGGCCTCTAATCCTTGCTTGGGTGAGGCAGAAACATAAAATGTAATCAAAATGTTTGTACCCCCATAATATCCTGAAATAAAAAAATAAAATAAAATAAAAAACTACTTTCACTTTTCACTCTTCTCACCTCCTGAAGAAAATATCACTTATGGGACAAGTCCAAGTTCTTTTTTTTTTTTTTTTTGAGACAGAGTCTCACTCTGTTGCCTGGGCTAGAGTGAGTGCCATGGCATCAGCCTAGCTCACAGCAACCTCCAACTCCTGGGCTCAAGCAATCCTGCGTCAGCCTCCCAAGTAGCTGGGACTACAGGCATGCACGGCCATGCCCGGCTAATTTTTTACATATATTTTTAGTTGTCCAGCTAATTTCTTTCTATTTTTAGTAGAGACGGGGTCTCGCTCTTGCTCAGGCTGGTTTCGAACTCCTGACCTTGAGCGATTCTCCTGCCTCAGCCTCCCAGAGTGCTAGGATTACAGGCATGAGCTACCACACCCAGCCACAAATCCAAGTTCTAACTCTAGCATCCTACATAATCGTTGATGTGACTGTGGGTATTCCAGGGTCATTCATAGACTGACACTTCTCATTCTTCTTATATTCTATAAAAGCTTTTGCTATGATAAATCTGCATACTAAACATCTCCAAAATCTCATTGGTTCACAAAAATTGTTTATTTCCTGATCACGGATCTCTGTGTTAGTTGCAATGGCTCTGTTCCAGGTAGTGTTCTGATTCATGTGACTTCTCCTTCTGAGACCCAGGCTGCAAGAATACCTCATCTATAATGAAGTTTTCTCCTGCAGGAATAAGAGCAGAAGGGGCCTGGCAGAAACTTACGGCACCTCTTAAAGCTCCCCTTTAGGACTGTTTCCACTTAGAACTGCCACATTGTTACTTCCCCTCAGATTTCATTGGTCTATTGGCCAAAGTAAGTGACATGGTGAGCCCATCACCAATGGGGCGAAGAAATACACTACTCTTATGATGAGGAGAGGGAAAGAAGTGAAGATTTTCTAAACAATAATGTAATCTATCACATATTTCCTGCCCAAGACACTTCTGAAAACAACATCCCACTAAAATTGCAGGTGAGGGCTGGGAACCACAGAAAATTAGCAGATTTGAAGTGATAATTCTCAACAAAGATAAATAATAGGGGGATTTCAGAAGTGGTGTGAGTTTTGGTGAGATTATGAAATGTTGAAAGTTTAAGTGATCAGCATATATGTAAATAACTAAACTCTAGTTTCAGTCCAGTATCTTGATTTATTATCTCCACTCAATTTAATGTTCATTTTATTGGGTATAAATCAGTGATGTGTATCTAAGATAGCATAACAAATACCCTAAATATAATATTTTTAAACTTGAAGTTTAAATAAAAATAAGTGCTATGCGGGCTCTGCACTTCATCATGCTTCCTCTCTGAATGATAAAATTAATATTGGGATTCATTTTCTAAAAAAGTGATGCTCTTGTCTCGGGCATGTTTCTCAGGAGTATGTCAGTTGATGGGACATGCATGTAAAGCTAAAGCTTAGAATGCTGTTTATTGCCATTTTTATTTTTCCCTGCTTTAATTAAAGCTTTCATTGATGGCAAAATTATTGGTCCTGAAATGATCCTTGACAATGTCTGAAAAGAACACTTAAACTCATTGTTATATAGCACTTTTGAACTAGATTGCAAGAAAAGAATAGCTATTACATTGCATATGACAACTAAATTTTTATTTGGTAACTGCCTCAAGGAGGTTAACTCAGAAGATAATAAAATGTCTGTAGAGTCCTGATTTGCTGACAATTTATCTTTAGCTTTTTTTTTAAAAAGTGGACTATTCCATCTATCACTTCTTTATACCTTTTACATATGCAGAAAAGAAACAATAGCATACATTATCTCTATTTTTATCTTAACAAAAGTATTACATTTTACTTTTTGTCATCAAGCATTGTGTTAGTTTTCAATAACAACTGTATTTTGTTTATTAGTTTCACTGATTGTTTTTTTGGATGTTGCTATGGCCACTCCAAGTCAGGGTGCTAATTTCTCCTTTGGTAAGCTTAAAAAATATTTCCTGGCTCAGATTTAAATTCAAAACTGCATCCATCCTCCAATTCCAAGTATATCATTATTAAATATTTCAGTAAATTTCCCTGAGTTTTACATATTATCTCTTGAGAATGGAACATTCAAAGTAAAGTTAGAGTTTGTTATTGGATTTATAGTAAAGCAAGGCAGAATGACTGTGGTTTAAAAAGATACATGGAACACCACCAAATTAAAAGTGTGAAGCTGCCAACCTCCTGCTCTCCTCTTCAGAAGCATGTGCAGCAGGATTAGATAAACTACCATCACCTGAGCTGAGTGGGTTCCTCTAATTAATGAGGAAGCCCCACAAGGCCACAAATGGCCATATCTGTTAGGAAAACAGGAACAGAAAAGCTCCATCATATCTTCAGAATACCGTCTTCTTTGTGTTCCACTAAATTTATTTAGAACCCCAGTTTTTGAGCTCAGTATGACCGGTTAGCTTGCCTGACAAACCAACCACTAGATCAGATTGCCTTGGCTGGTTTCCCTAATGTTATCTTTAGTCAAAAAGAAAGTCAAGAATGTAAAGTATAAAGTAAGGGGTTTGGGCTGAGATCCTGACATTTCTGTTTTACATATCCCTTTTTAGCAAACAAGTTGGGGCATGGCTCACAGCTGCAGATTCCAAATGTCTGCCTTGAACGGCTGTTTAATATATGGGGTATAGAAAACAGATTCTAACTTTGACTCTTAACTCTGCCAATGTGTGATCTCGATCATATTGCTTATCTGCGGCTCAGAGTTCATGTTAATAGAACCAGTATATTAATAGTATCCGCTTTATAGAACTGTGATGAGGATTCAGTGAAAAAATATATAGAGAAAGCACTTTGCATAGTGTTTCAGCCATAGTAGGCAATCAATAAGTGATAACTTAGAAAGATTGCTAAGTGAAATCATAAGCTATCCAGGAAGCAAAAACAAAACACAATAAACAACAAACATGTTTGTCTCTTAGTTGTATATTTCTCTTAATGAGAATCAAGTTGGTCTGGGTAGAAGGAGACAAACTTAATAAATTATATTCTTTGTTGTCCATCCTTTCACCTTGTAGTATGCTGTTCATGACATGATTGAACTATTTGGAAGTAGTTGCAACTTGTAGGTGCTTCTATTCTAAAAAATAGTGAAAGTACGTGAGCAATACTGTTCAATAGAAATACAGTGTGAGCCACGTAGGTAATTTTAAATATTTTAGTAGCCACATTCAAAAAGTAAAAAGGAATGGGTGAAGTTAATTTTAATATTTTATTTAATCTAATATATCCAAAATATTATAATTTCAGCATGTGACTGATGTAAAAATGGCTAATGAAATATTTTTATGTTTTTGCTATCTTCAAAACCTAATGTGTATTTTCAACTTACAGCACATGTCAATTCTAACCAGCCACCTTGCAAGTGCTTGATACCTACATATGGCTAGTGGCTCTTATATTGGACGGTGCAGGAGTGGAGAATGGGTAAGATAAGGAAGAAGAGTTGGGGTGGGAAATGGCATTAGAGGCTGTGCAGTGGTATTCATATAAGTTTTGTGCCCAAATACTTTGTATTCTGAATGATATCAGAGAGTCATTTTCAAGACTGCTGTAAGCCACATTAACCAAAGGTGTGCATATGTCTTCTAAGAAAATTTGACCATCTAGTAAGACATTGATTTTAGGCAGTGGTAATCTCTTTTGTTGCCTTCTTATTAAACATATAAGGGGTCTAACATCTCTAAACTGCTTGATTTTACCATGAAAGTTCTAAAGAAAAGGGAAGACATTTCCTTCAACATGGCTTATTAATATGGTACTCTAATCTCTTGTAGCCTTATCATTTTATGCCAAACATACCACTGAGGATGGCTCTTTAACTGTCTATATACAGTGTGCTGCATATAGGAATATTGATCAGTTTTATCTTTGTATCTTAAGAATTGCACATTTTATTGTACTAATGCTTCTTACAGTAACTATCATATTAAATCAGAACTTTAACATTGTGATTCATAAATAGCATGAAACTTGGTTCCCATAAATTATGGAGCTAAATTGAAAGTTTAAAGTTAAGATTTATAAACTAACATACTAAATCATAACTTTAAAATTTAGGATTCATTAATAAGAACTTTTATATGCATGATGTATAAATCAAAGCACTGTACCTGATTCTTGGAAGTTAATGCATGTAAATCAGAATTCTGAAAGTTAATATTAATAAATCAAGGAAATGCATTTTACTTGGTAAATTTTTTTTCTAATGGAATAGTTCCTATATTAAATAATGGACAGTCTTTTTTCTAAAAATGTGAATCTCAAAACTTTCTTTGATAGCTATTTCCAGAATATCTTTCTTGTTTTATTTAAGCCCATTTCTCTTATGTGAACATGGAAATATCATATAGCCATCTTCTTCATACAAATTCTCATATTCTTAAAAACAAGTCACCTTACAGATTTTCCATTCCTAAGCTAAAAATACTCAGAAAACTTAACTTTCCTCCATAACAGCTATTTTCTGCACTTTTGAACATTTTTAACAAGTGTCTACAGTCCTTTTGAAGGTGATGTGAGCAAAACTGGACAAAACGTTTCTACATGGGTCCTATTAACACAGTGTGGTAGATGAATTACTTCTAGACCCTCATATTTCATACCTATTTTTAACAGTCCATTTATATCTCAGCCATAACAACAGGAGCAGCTTGAGTCTCCCATTGTAATGTGTTCTTACTCAGAAGGGAGAATTGCTTCACTCTAGTCACGCTTAGACTCCCTGGACTTCTAAGTGGCCAACAGCAAACTGGATTCTGTATTTTGCACTCCATTAAAGTGGCTTTTAATCCAGTTACCAAAGACCTCCATGCCTCTAGAGGCCAAAAACCATGTGGAGTCCTTATCTTACATGAGTATTCATCAACAATTGATACTGTTGTCCCATCTTTCATTAGTTTCTATGACACCTCTTGACCTTTTTCCTACCTCTCCAGCAGCCTCTTCTAGCCTTCTTCACGGAACCTCCTATCCTAACATCTCTTAACTTAAATGTTAGTGTTTCACATGGGTCACTCCTTGAACATCTTATTTTCTCACCATGTATCTTCTCATTTGTGCCCACACTGTCCACACTTATGTGTTAATCATTCAAAGAACTCTTTTCTAAAATCTAGAAATATTTACTAAGTATTTATTCCTTGTGGTACTACTGGCCCCTCTAAATCTACATACTCAAAATGGGATTCCTTATTTGTTTCGCTAAAGCAACATCTCTTTTACAAACCCACCTCAAACCCCATATCTAATCAGCCACAACTTTTCTCAGATTTCTTTCATTGATTCCATGCTTAGTAATAGTTTTAGTTCAGACCCCTATTAATTTTTCTCTGGGCTGTCCTCATAGTTTTCTAACTGCTAGGCGTTCCAGAATGAGAATCTGATCATATAATTCCCTTATTTAGGCTTTCCCATTTCCATTCCCCACTCCTTAAATAGACAGTTCTTACAGACCCATGTGTTTCTGTCTTCTCAACTCGGTCTTTGCCTCCCGTCATACCCTAAACTTTAAATAAGTGGTTCTCAACCTGAGGATTTTGCCCCACAGGGAATATTCGCAATGTCCAAAGACCTTTTTGGTTGTCACAACTGGTGGTGGTAGTGGTGCTACTGGCATCTAATGAGCAGAGACCAGGGATGTTGCTAAACCACCTACAATGAATAGAACAGCCTCCCACAGCAAATAATTATCCAATCTCAAATGTCAATAGTGCAAAGGTCCAGAAACCTGTTATAGACAAACTAAGTACAATATTTTACCAAGAGGATGGAACTACTCTGTGGATCTGAACCTTTGAGCTCATCATATAAATGCTATGTCCTTTGCCTGAAATGCCCTTTCCTCATTTACACTCAGACCCACTCATCTTGATCCTATAGGCCCCAGTTCAATGTCTCTTCCTCTGTGAAGGGATTTGCTCATCCTTCCAAGCATTGATGACCTATCGTGATGGTTTCGTGAAAACAACAAACATGGGATTCAGAGTCAGAATGACATTGGTTTGAAATGTGACTCCAGCTTAAGTGATGTGCACTTGAGCAAAGTAAACATTTTTGAGCCTTGTCTTCATCTGTTTTGTGTTGCTATAAAGAAATAAATGAATCTGGTTAATTTATAAATAAAAGAGGTTTATTTGGCTCACAGTTCTGTAGGCTGTATAAGGCTGTATAAGAAGCTTGGCACCAGCATCTGCTTCTGGTGAGGCTCTCAATGTCCTTCCCATCAAGACAGAAGGCAAAGGGGGAGCAGGCATGTCACATGGTGAGGGAAGGAGCAAGGGGTGGGGGAGGTGCCACATACTTTTAAACAACCAGCTCTAGCATGAACTAATACAGTGAGAACTCACTCATTACCTTGAGGAGGGCACCAAGACACTCCTGAGGAATATGCCCCTGTGACCCAAACACCTTTCATCAGGCCCCACCTCCAACATTGGAGATCAAATGTCAACATGAGATTTGGAGAGGATAAACATCCAAACTATATATCAAGCCTCAATTCATTCTTCTGAGAATCGCGAGTACAAAATACCAAAGCAACAATTTTATCCTTAAGTTTTAATCAGCTATTGATGCAAGAGAAATCTAGCTCCACATCTGTCACCCTATTGACCATTAATATTAACTTGGCTGGTTTTGCAGGTTATTACTTACACAGTAAGTGAAAAGGAAGGATCTTATCATAAAAAGGATGCATATTCTTCAGTAAAAGAAATATAAGTAATTGGGCTCCCCAACTAAGACCCTCTTAAGATGCTTTCAAGGTCTATTTACAGGTGAATATAAAACAAAGGAACTAACAGTAAAATGTGTCTAATATCTGTCACGAGCTACACTCGAATAATTGGGTTGTTCCAGCAAGGGAAATGTATGACACCTGATACGTCTACTTTTGGAAATATGTTAGCTTATGTGGATTATATAATGAAACATAAGAATTTGCAGTTTAGTTGGGAACTTAGGACTAAAATTCTAAAATAAGCAGAAAACAGAACACTATAGCTTAAAATCAACTAGTAAAATGGTGGTACAGAAAAGTACTACATACAAACTTTTTAAATAGTGAAAAGGTAGTATGTATACGTGTATTTTACTTTCTTCTTTCCTCTTCACCAGATTTTTTTAATCAGCTAATTTTGTAGCAATATGAGCACTCTATATCATTCTTACTTATCAGGGTTACAAATATAAACTGATCAGAGTGATGTAGAACCATTAAGAAGACATGTACAAATGTATTTGAAATAATTCTCAAAAATGTGATCATGATTAATTATTCCACTGAAGCTCCCACAACAAATGTTTACTTGAGAATTTTTGAAGCTGTTTTTTTTTAAACAAAAACTTTTGATGAATTCAGCATTACAGTAAGCAGAGCCATTCTGTCTGCAGTAAAGTTCTTGCATCATCTAAGCTATTCCCAGAGGAAATAATGGATGAAAGGAAAACAAAGTAAAAAATAACTTTTATCAGATCTACTGTAAAAGGCTTTTCTGACATCAAGAGCATATGCAGATTTCCTTGATAGGCTGACTCCATGTGATTTAGTTTAGTAATTTTCTTACTTCCCATTACCTATTTACTCTAAGCAACTTGATATCTGAATACACACTTTTATGCATAAAATTACACTTATTATGAGGGAATATAGCATTGATACCATTTGAGCATACCCCAAGGCTTACCTTTTGGAGACTTTAATAACATATATTTGTGATTCTAAGAGAACCATTTGTTGTATAATTTGAAACAGAATTAGCTCTCATATTTAGCCTCTTTTTATTTTATTATCAATTAATTTAGGTAATAACACTTTGAAACATTTACAACATTATTAGGTGAAACTATCTGCAGTTATCTTATTTTTATCACTAAATGTCATTTCTTATTACTAAATGAGAAAAAATTAAACTGTTCTTTCCCCTTGAGATTTATGTCACTTAATGGAATCATATAGTCTAGAAAGAATCTCAAAATATAAAGTTATATGCTTCAATATAAATTTATAAAAGGTCTATATGTCATAAACAATATTTTAAAATGGAAGGTGAATTATGATCTAGGGAAAGAATCAAACACTAGAAAAGACACAGAGCTACTAGTTTAATACATAAAAGGTTCTCACAAATGAAAATGGGAAAATTACAGTAATAGAAACATTGTAAGGAGCTATGAAGAGGTATTTCAAAAAGAAGTAAAATGCAGATGTTCTACAATGCAGAAATGGACAGGTTTACCAGTTACCAAATAAATTGTAATTGAAGCAACAAGATCATTTATTTCCTCTTATATGGTTCATTTTTTAATGCAAGGTTACTACCTAGTATTAATGAGCACATGAATAAAAGGTAATGATAATTTTACACACTTATGGTAATCATATAAATTAGTGTAACTTTCTATAACTTTTTCTTTAAAATAGTGGTATCTTTTGACATAGAAAGTCCCCAGGAATTTATTCTAAGGAAATAACATAGCCACAAGATGTTTAGTTCATGATGGTTTAGTATCCACTAACAATCAGAAACCTAAATACACAAGAAAATGGGATGACTTAAATAAATTATGATACACCCATGAGAAGAATTATTATGCTGCCATGAACAAGATATTCTAGAAATATATTTACTGACACAATAAGAAGTTCATAATGCAGGAATATCTTTAAAAAAAAAAAAGCAGAGTTTCCAAAAAATGCACATCATTATTCTGTGTTAGCATCTTTTAGTGCCAAGAATTGCTTAAATTTACATAGGTAATAAAATTTTAGTATAATGTGTGTCCAACAAAGTGAGAAGCCACAATCAATCTTCTCAACAGCTTCCCATTCAAGATTCATGGAAAACTAAGACAATAGTCCTTCCTTCATGACTCAGAACAGAAAAGCAGCTGTATGGAATCAGTTATCACATCATCCCCCAGAATTAGGCCCCTACTGTTCTCTCATAATTTTCCCTTTCTCACCTTCCCTTTCTCTTCTTCTTTCTATGTCTTATTTATTACTTCTGTTTCTTTTTCTATGTCCTATACCTCTACTGTTATTATTGCTTCTGGTTCTTTGTATGTGTCTGAGTGCATTTATTTGTGTGTCTCAAACAAACAAACAAACAACAACAACAACAAAACTCTCTAACAGAGAGGATCCTATTTAAGCCTGGTAGTCAGCATCCAATATGGCATGCCCATACTAAGCAGAGTTCTTTTGGCAGGCTACCTCTTTAGCTCCTAATCCAGCTTTTAGCTGGTTTTCTTTTGTTTCAGCATTAATTCATGATCCAATCGGTTTTATCTAGGACAGTAGAGTCACATAATACAAAGGAAGAAGAAGACTCTCTTTCTGCTTTCTTTAAATGGGAGTTCTATTTCCACCTAAGTGCACATAGAGGAATAACATTCATTGGGTGTCAGGCAAGTGGGAGGGGGGAGGTAGGAAATGGGTATATACACACATAATGAATGAGATACACACTATCTGGGGGAAGGACATGCTTGAAGCTCTCAGTCGGGTGGGGCAAAGGCAATACATGTAACCTAACCATTTGTACCCCTGTAATATGCTGAAATATATATATATAATAATATATTGCATAGTTTCAAATAGCTGGAAGGAGGATATTTGAATGTTCCCAATACAAAGAAATAATAAATGTTTGAGATAATGGATATACTAATTACCCTGATCTGATCACCAAAAAAAGGGGAGTTCTATAAAAAGAGAACACACAGAGTTACTTTTATGTGATGAAATTATAGAATCTATAATATAGAATCTGCGGCATAGATCATTTTATTTTATTCTTATTAGCTGTTCATTTTTTAAATAATGAACATTATCATTATCTGCCTATAAGAGAAAAAATCAGTAAGTTTTGTCTTTCCTTGGTTTAGTCTCCTGCCTAAAGGCTATTATATTCCTGCCAGTGATCATTTGTAAACATATGCCTCTTCAAAAGCATTCACTCTGTCTCATGCATCATTCCGTCAGCTATTCTTGCTTCCCATTCAATCTGGATTCCTGTAAGAACTTTATAATTGATGCTTAGTAATGTAAGTGGCTTCTAAGCCCTAAAATACTCTCTTCATCCACTTACATCATGTTTTATTTCACCTTTCTCTAAAAAGAGTATTTGGATATTCCAGCTAAGTAATTACTAGGATTGTATGCAAAATCTTGTAGTACCCAGTTTTGAGGTCATGTGACCCGAGAGTACTTTGCCTTTTCAAAATTTGGGGGTGCTTTTCTATCTTTAATGGTTTCTTCATTCTCAGAAGCTTAGTCTTTCCCACTTTCTTTTTTCTTGGCTTCAGAAGTAATTCTCTAAAATTTTTCTTATCTGTAGGGATATTATTTAATGTCTTCCTTAATGTCACCCTAGTCTATCTATTTTCATTTCTTAAACCTGCTGTTACAGTCCATTTTCTTCCTACTCTGGCACACAATAAGTGGTATTTTTCCTTTATTTGTCCTTTTTTATTCTATCATCATTTGATTCTGCTCTTTATAGGCTTTCCATAATTCAAGTGGTATTTATTAGCATCTACTCTATGCAAGATGTTGTACTGGTCACTCTGGGGCCAGTCCCTGTCTATTAGTGGAGAAAAGGGATGGGTGTACATAACTATAACATGGGGATGGAGAAAAGAAAACAGACAGCTAAGGACTATACAACAAATGTCAGGAGAAAGTGGAAAATTAGTGAAGAAGAATCTAAGGGATACAGAAAACATTGATAAGGGATATTATAATTTTTCTTTATATCTTATAGGCACAATATGAAAGGTATTAAATAAATCATCTGGAATTGAAATTTACTGGACCAGAAAAGTAAAATAGGATATCAGTGGTGGGAGGGAGTACAAAAAATCAGTCAGATGGAATGAGTCATGGTCAAATGCAGCAGAATGAAGTAAGGAAAACTCTTAAGAGAAGCCATTAAGAAGAACCTTCAGGAAGGCCCATTAAGTACAAGACAGAGATACAAATGCCATGTTGCAAGTAGAATGTGGCAAGGATTATTACCCAAGAATCTGAGCATTTTAATAGTGAAAGGAGATAAGAAATCATAGAGGAGGAGGTAGATAAATGGCATGAGAATCTGTAAGAATAAAAATGGAAATAGAAGGATGATCAGCAGCTCTAAGAACATGGTTGGGCAGCTCAAAGTATGAACTGGCATTTTTAACAAAATGCCAAAAACATAAAAAAAATTTTAAGCAATATTCAAAACATGTAAATAAACCAAAAATTTAAAAAAATAAAAGGGCAAAAAGAGGGGACTATTCGCATTTATATTAAAATAAATTTTAGAAATCTTATCCTGAGGAAAGAATAATATTTTAAACATATGGTATTGAGAAAACTGGACATCCACATGCAAAGAATGAAATTGGATCTTACACCAGCTATAAAAATTCACTCAAAATGGGTCAAAGAGCTAAATGTAATAGTTAAAACTATAAAACTCTTAGAACAAAACACAGGAGGAAAGCTTCACAACATGGGCTTTGGAAATGATTCTTTTGATATGACGTCAAAATTACAGGCAACAAAAGAAAAATAGGTAAATTCGACTACATCAAAATTAAAAACTTCTAAGGATCACAGGACATTATCAACAGAGCAAAAAGGCAATTCGTGCAACGGGAAAATATTTACAGATAATATATCTGATAAAGAATATCAGAATAGATAAGTAACTCCTACAGCTCAACAACAACAAAACAACCAACCCAATTAAAACATAGGCAAAGGACTTGAACAGACATTTGTCCAAGGACCAAGCATATGAAAATGTGCCTCAACATCACTAATCATTAGGGAAATACAAATCAAAACCACAATGAGATACCACCTCCTACCCATTAGAATGGTTAGTATTTTTTTAAAACAAAAAATAACAAGTGTCAATGAATATGTAGAGAAATTGGAACTCTTGTGCACTATTGGTGAGAAAGTAAAATGGAACAGGTGCCTAAAAAACAGTATAGCAGTTCCTCCAAAAGTTAAAAATAAAATTACTATATGATCTAGCAATTCCACTTCTGGGTAATATACACTGAAAAATTGAAACAGGATCTCAAAGAAATATTTGTACACCCATATTCACAAATAGCATTATTCACAATAGCTAAAAGGTAGAAGCAACAGATTTGTAGATAGAATGCAGTGTATGCACACAAGGAAATATTATTCAGCCTTAAAATGAAAGAAATTCTGATGCATGCTACAATATGGATGAAACTTGAGGACATTATGCTATGTGAAATAAACCAGTTACAGAAAATCAAATACTGTATGATTCCACTCATATGAGGTACCTAGAGTAGTCAAATTCATAGAGACAAACAGTAGAATGGTGGTTGTCAGAGGCTGGGGAAAGAGGGAAATGGGGGATTGTTTAATGGGCATAGTGTTTCAGTTTTACAAGATGAAAAGAATTCTGGAGATCAATTGCACAACAACATCACATGTTTAACACTACTGAACTGTACATTTAAAAGTGGTTAGGAGGATAAATTTTGTTTTGTATATATTTTACCACAATTTAGAAAAACGTTTTTAAAAAATATAAAATATGGCCAGGCTCAGTGGCACATGCCTCTAGTCCCAGGTACTTAGCTACTCAGGAAGCTATAGGCAGAAGAATTGCTTGAGCCCTGGAGTTCCAGGCTGTAGTGTGCTGTAATCACACCTGTGAATAGCCACTGCACTCCAGCATGGACAACATAGGAGACCTCGTCTCTAGGGGGAAAAATAAATATAAAAATTGGTTACTATGATAAACTTTGTGCTATGTGTATTTTGTCACAATTAAACAAAACATAAACTCATCACATCCTGGAAAGCCTTTCTACCCTCCCTTAGCCAGTGATCGTTTTATAATTCCATGAAGATTCCAGAATCTTTCTTGTCTCCAGCTTTTGCTCTTATTCTTCTCTTGACCTGCAACCCTCTTTCTGTCCGTTCATCTTCTGACCACTTTCAAAGCTTTCAGGTCATGTTACTTTCTCAGATTAAAAGTAGAAATGTCTCTTGACCATTCAAATCAAAATGATGCTTTTGTGTTTTGATACTTTGTCTTACCTTCTACTTTTTCCTACAATAACTTTAATTATACATGTTGGGGTGAACATTTCTTACAGCCTCTCTTCCCTCCTAGACTATAAGTTTCTTGAGGGCAGGGAACATAGGCTGCTCACTACACAGCTGTATCCTCGGCAGCTGGGAACTGGCCTGGTGCTCAGTTAGTGTCCAGTAAATATATGTTTAATTAGTAAATGAATCTAGTTGATAGTAAAACAAATTCACTTTAGGTTAAATATAGTGAAATAGTTTACTGTCAAAGCTGATAAAAATCTGGAAAAGTGTTAGTAAACTTTGAGGAATAAAAGTGAGATGAGTACAGTTAATTCATAGTTGTTATTTATTCCCATTTCCTACTACATACCTTCATATACCACAATGTAGAAAGCTAAAAACTACGTTCTCAGACTCCCTTCAAGCGAGGTCTCTGAATGGTAATGAGGTTCCAACAATGAGCCCCACTCTGAGGATAAAACGGCTTTGAGGCCATCTTCCTGCTACGCCTGCTGTCACTGCTAGCAAAGCATTCATAAAGATATATCTGTTTGTGGCCTGGCTCATGGTTCCTGTGACAAGTCATTAACTCCTGGGTATGAGAGGCAGATGTGACAAAGAAGGCATAGCACCGACAGAATCGTCCTCATCTTTGGATCTTGGCTATGGTGAGCCTAGTGGAAGACAGCTGACTTTCAGTCCTCCCTTTTTAAACGCTTAAGTCCTTATATTAAATCCTTTCCTGCTTAAAATACTTAGAATTGTCAGTTCGCTGCATTGAACTTAGAAAGATACACACAAAATATCAAAAAGACAAGAACTGGAAAAATGGAAAGTTTTCCATATTATTGACCAATAGCTTTAAATTCAAGCCGTGGCCAAATTCTGGAGCAATTACTAAATAAACTATTTATGATCATTTTAAATGAAACAAAAGTAATTGGCAGAAAGCTAGCAAAGAATCATTAAAAGACTGTCATGGCAAACAAACATTAATTGCTTTCTGATAGACTTCATACTAGAAAATCAACAGAATCCCATACTCATAGTGTACTTAAATTTCTTCAAGCATTTATCAAAAATCCCTCATGTAATTATCTCTGAGAATCCTGTACTGGATCACTCAAGTACATTTGCTAACTGTCCTCTATGCTCATATTTCATTTTGTTCATTATTATCCCATTTGTTTGCAGTTATATTTTCATGTATCTGTCCCTCATCCCACTACATTTGGAGCTTCTGAATGTCAAGAAACATATTATTTAACCATGTAACCCTAAAACCTAATACAATGTTTATCATACTTTAGTTGTGTCCAATAAAATTGAATACTTGATGTTGAATTATAGTATAACTAGGTAAATTCATAAATGATTGAAAAATATTAACCTCAAACGAACTGATTAATGGATCTATATGAACTGGAGAGAGGTCTTAATTAGAATCACCCCAGGCTTTTTCACTCTGTTGGCCTTCAAGCCTCTATGGCAGGTCTTTTTTCAATTTGAGGATTACTAGGGAATCAACAGAAGCTATTGTATGTTGCCTCTCATTTCATCATTTAGAATGAACTGACTTTTTTTTTTTTTTGGACAACACTCATATACTTAAGACGCCCACATATTTGGAGTAAATCACTGTAAATAGGCGATCAGCAGAAAACAACAGCCTGTAGAACACATTACCAAGGAGCAGCAGGCAGCCAAGTTTTTCATAACTGGGCTACTAGCCACCAATTTAAAGCTTTAATCAGAACACACTTTCACCACACAGAAGTCTGTTTTTCTGCACAACATAAATGTAAGGGGACAAAACACTGCTGCTTTAAGTTATATTGATATTTTTAAACACGATTCTGGCTTTGAGTTGGTAAACATGCTTTGGAAAATTCATATCCACAAAAATGAAGGGTGCTAAAAATCAGAGCATGTATGCAAATATACATGAAGAGAGGTGTTTCTAAAAATTACCTCCACCACCACCATCACCTCCTTCCCCAACCTCTTAGGTTAACTTGCAACTATTTGGCTCTGGCAGTATTAGACTCAGTCCTTACATGATGTCACCAAATGTTTCTCTGTCTTTTAGTTACTAATAACACTGTTTGTTATAGGGAAAGCAAACAACTACATTATACTTCATTTGAATGCTGGAGAGCCTTTTTAAATTTTGATATGTTCATTTCCAAGCTGGAAATAAGCATTTTCCATGAAAAAAACCTATTTTGGAGGTGAGTTATTGAGAGTGTTATATTCTACTAATGATAATCTACCACAGAGCAATGAATGTGAGCTTATAATCATAAAAATACTTGATGATGCCTTTTATCCAAATATCCTAGAGCAGTAAAGGAAATAAAAACTCTATCCATTTGCATACTACTTCTGATACAGAATAAAATAAATAAACAGGCAGAAAATTGTTTGAGTTTCTGTGCAACATATAGTATCAAGTCATTAAAAAGAATATTTCTGATTCCCAAACACCAAGTCTAAACAAACATGCCATTTTCCATTGACAACTCACATGTAACGTAAAACCTATGTTCTGATTTTAGTCTTCAGCCCACTATGTCCTTTTCACTACTTAAGAAAAATCGTTTGCACATACTACTTTCTTCTTACTTCTTTTTCCATACCTTTGTTCCCAGGATTTAGAAATCTTCTCCTGAGATGTACCCTCACTGAGGTTTACATTCAAACCCTTGGAAAATTCAAAGAAGTGAGTAAGCCTATCTCATGTTCTCCCCGTGCACACAAAATATCTGCTTTAACTTAATGTGAAGATCTACTTTGATAGAGAAGAAAGAGAGATGTCAACCTACTGGCAACCTACTAGTTCAAAGGAAAGTCAACACCAGGGTCTGGAACCCAGACAGCCCTGGCCCTGGTCCCATAAGACTTGCTTTATGTTTTGTTTTGCTTTGCTTTTTTTCCCAGCCCCTCAATCCATAGAAAAGAGGTAGAAAACCTCCCTTTCCCAGACACGCTGCACTCCTATAGTTCTATTTACATGTGGAACCTACAGTTGTAACACTCACAAAATACCAAGGCCTGAGAAAGCCACTAAGAGTTGCTTCACCATAAGAACAATTGTGAAAATTCAGGAGCTAATCATGAAGCTCATTCAGTCTCATTATTGCCATTATTTGTTCCCTCAGCTCTTCTCTAGGACCTACTTTGCTACTCAAAATGTGGTCTAGCAACATTGGCATCACCTAGAGCTTGTTAAAAATGGCCAAACCTCTGACCTTTAAATCAGAATCTTCATTTTAACAAGATCCCCAGGTAGTCCAAATGCACGTTAAATTTGGGGAAACACTAGTCTCAAAATGTGTTCAGCTTCTGTCTACACAATTCAACAAAATAGTCCTTAGATCAGAAGAGATATTTGAAGAACTTTTTAACTCTGATAGATTTTGGCTCTATATATTGAAGCCTTAAATTGTGGCAAACATCTACAATGCTTAAAACATTTTTGGCTTCTGAATTTCTGAATTCTAGACATACAGATAATTCTCTCTCTCACTCTCTCTCTCTCTCTCTCTCTCTCTCTCTCTCTCTCTCTCTGTCTCTCTCTCTCTTTTATCCTTCTCCTTTTATTTTGACAAAATATCACCTTTGTTACTGATAAGATCTTTAGCCAATAAAGCTGAGATGTGAGGGCCAAATGGACTTAAGATCCCTGGCCCTGCTTCTAACTCCTTCATCTCGAATTCAGACCTTGGGACGATAACTTTTCAGGAAAAATTTCAGAGCAGACACACCAAAGAACACAGCTTCACATGAGGAAAACAAAGGAGATGGAGTGCCCAGTGCTTACAGGAGGCTAATCAATTGTACCAATCAATTTAAAACCATAGAGTAATAACTCCATCCTCCACCAATGGGGAGAAATGGGCCTAGGGCTTGAGGCTGCAAATGTTACTCCCAGGAAGCCCTTCCAAGTAAGCTCCCTGAGGTCTTTTGGGATAACTTCCTCCTTTTTTATTATTATTTGTCAATCTATGTATTAGAATGTACAAAAATCTCATTTCTACCAGAAACTATTAAGGACTGTATAATCATTTTTACTTAGGAATGTGTTAGGAACACACACGCATATACCCACACACATATGTATGCCTGAGTTTCATGGAGTTTAAAATATCTCTACAGAGGATATAACATACATTTTTGTACTAAGTAGGTAATTCATAAATTTTTCTTGAAATATTGTAGTAAAACTGTCTAAAAGATGTTAGGATATCTTTGTTTAGAGGTTTAAGAGTTACAGATTGTGTTGGGCAGATCACAAGAATGGACTTCAGTCACTAAGAACCACTATGATTTCTCAACATCGAAGTTAGGCCTTTATTTTCTGAATCAAAAGAATAATGGATTGGAAACGCAGACGTTTCAATTTCTGTTCCCAGCTTTGTTGCTTACTATCTGACCTCACCATGTTTGCTGTTTTCTCATCTGTGTCCTTTCAAAAGGCGGACTAGCTTAGGACACCTTTCAGATCTCAGCTTGCTTTAGAATTCCATGTTGCCAATGGCTCAGAAACTGCCACTAAGCATTATGGAAGAGACATTTAGATAATGTCTTCATCTTATTAAAAATTCCATCAAAGTTTTAACACCACATTCCCCAGGAAGTGTTCCTTAAAATGGTAATGCGTTACATGTTAAAAAATTGATTCCACCCTTCAAATAAGTTTGGAAATACTGGGTTAAGCAAGTGAAAAAGAGCTATCTTTATGCAATGCTAATTAGGGCTTTAGCATGTTAATGAGAATTGAGAATCTACAAGAACCAAGGTAAGAAACAGTTGCAAAATTGCCCAAATGTATTGGGCCACAGAATGCTTTTGGGGTGAAATGTTCCAAGGGGCTGGTGTTCTAAGGAAAGCGCTGAACTCAAAGTGGAAATTAGATCCTTATTTATTCACAGTGTTTTTCAAGTGGGGTACCTAACAGAACAGGGAGGAAAAACCTGTCATAATTTAAATTCACTTATTCTTGGAGGAAATTTCTTGCCTACATCAGAAAATCTAACTTTTCCCAACATGAAGAAAAAGAAAATCATGGGGGAATTTCTCGCCTGCATAAAGGGACACACTGAGGAGGATTTATCCCTGGTGGCTAAACCAACACAGTTCCAATATGTAAGAAGAAGGATGGCCTGCAGATTTGGGACCTTAACAGTAGAGATATTTTTAGATATAATTCAATACTTGAATTAAACGCAAAACATAGCTGACTATATAGAAGTGTTGAAAGCTCAGCATTTATACTCAAGTAAGCAAATTGAAGCATTCTGCACCAGCATCAAATTCTCAACGCTTTTCACCTAGATATCCTTCTGCAATTCAGCTTAAATGGTAGAAAGTGAAATGTTACATCTTCCCAAATAAGGGAAGGCAAGAATGTCAATGAGATTATCAGAAATCCATGAGGACCAACAGGCCGAATTATACCAGAATTTTTATTTCTCAATAAAACATATTTTAGGTAAACAAATACTTACATTATACTAACCATTTACACACTGTTTTTGAAAGTGAAGTGTTTGCTTACAAGAAAACCTTCTTAAGTGGAATCATGTGTTTTGATCTTTGTAGGATAGAAAATTAATTAATTAATTAATTAAAATGCTGCCTTAAGGCCCTAAAGACAGCCATATGCTTTTGCATACATTTTCACAACTCAGCAGCTGCTCACTGAACCTCTTCCATTTCAAGTTTTCCTGTTGACCACTCTCTTCTGCAAGGCTTCTGTGACTGCCGGATGGAAATATTTATGAAAACACTGGGGCAGCCAGGATAGTCCAAGTGTTTTCAAAATGTTTGCTTGGCAAAGAGTTGCTGGCAGGCAAAGCGTGCTCCTACAAGGGTTTTAGTAAGTGTTTATGTCTCCTCAGTGTATTCCATTTGTAAATATGGGCAAAGACCTAAACTACGCTCTCTAGAAGCTGTAAATGAAGAAGCTGAAATTCACTTTACCTTAGAGAGGCTTTGCACCTGCCAATCCTACATCTTCTAGATCATTTTAATGGATTCTTAGGCAGATTCCTTTTTTAACCACCTCTGTAATCATAGATACAAACTGAGAAACTTAAGGCTTCCCACTATCTCCCTGAAAGAAATCAATGAAGGTTTTTTGGAAAAATTGTCCTGTAAGAAGTGCTAAGAGGGACAATGAGGTAAGTGGGGGAGATGTGGGAGGTTTTCAGACAAGAGGGAAGGCCATAGGTGAACTGAAGAACATGGTGCATTCAAAAAACTGTAACATGATGATGGTTATTAAAACATCGGTCTTTAGATGGGCAGATAGCGGATTAGGCTGGAGATGTAGGAAAGACTCACATCATGAAGAACTTTCTAAATCACATGCAGAAATTTGTAGACTCATTGAAGTGATTTAAGCAGCTCTCTGGTGTGATCTGATTTTTATGTTACAAAGGCCATGTGTTGAGGACCAGAAACTACAGAGGAAACTGGAATGATACTGGATATGAACAAATAGTAGAGGATTCAAAACTTCAGGCAAAAAGTGATCATATTATATAAATGGAATTATACAACATGGAAACTTTTGAGACTAGCTAGCCTCTTTTATTCATCATAATGTTTTGTGAGATTCATCCACATTGTTGCTTGTATCAGTAGCTCATCCTTTTTGATGCAGAGTAATATTTCATTGTATGGATGTACCACAATTTGTTTTATATTATTTATCAATTGGAAGGAGTTTTGATTGCTTCCAGTTTGGGGAGATTATGAATACAGTTGCTTAAACATCTATGTATAGATATAACTCTTTTGTATTCTGATTATGGTAGTGGTTACACCAATCTATTTAAGCATTAGAATTTGTAGAACTTTAGATCCCAAAATGTTAAAGTTACTTTATGTTAATTTAAAAATACAATTTAAAAAAGTGATAATGAACTAAATTAAAAAAGGGACAGTGAGACTAGAGAAGAAAGATTTGAGATAATCCAAAGTTTGACTCAACACATTATTTAAGTTTTACCAGGAGCCTAGGAAATTTCAAAGGAGTAAATTTCTGCAATTGCAGGGAAAATAATGAGCTTCATTCATTCATTTTCTGGATTTGATGCATCTGTAAGAAGAAAAACAATAATAAAAAATAAATAAATAAAGACTAAGCCAGATGGCTCTTGGGGAGTTTGGTTGCTTCTAATGATGTTGCTGTTGTTAAGGCATCCTGGGAAAAACGCCTTCACAAGTGATTGAAACCCAGCCGCCACATCTGCCCATCTGGACTCTGGAACTTGTATGACATGGGCCTAGTAACTTCTTTTACTCTAATAAGCATTCGCATATGTGCCTATACTGTCATTTCTTTTTTTTTTTTTAAAAAAAAAGTAACACCTGGGTAAAGAAATAAAAAGGAAATATCTTACGTGGAAAAAGCAGCAGCAGCATATTTTTTTTTTGGTTCCTAACTAAGCTGCATTAGAAGCAGTTCAGAAATTTTTGAGATAACACCCCATTAGTAACTCCATATGGGTGATGCTTGCTGAGCCTGGAATCATATACTGAAAAAGCAATTTGGCAAGAATTATTTGACACTTTACCTTTAAAAGGTTAATATAAGTGGGAGAAGGAGACATATTCACTTGGTAAATAGCTATTAATGCTGTCAAGAGGATTAGTTGATCAAATCTTTTCAAAATTAATAGCCAGGCTATAGTAGTTTATCAGAAGCTTGTCAGCATAGGGGTATTATACAGAAAGTGGAAATTATGAGATGGTTGAGGTGATGGCCAAATACAAGGGCCAGAAAATCAGGTGAAAACCAAGATAGATGTTTTTCCAAGAGTGACTGTGTGGCCCATTGTTTGCAAAAATATCTCAAATTCTTTACCTCTTTCCCTATCCACACTCTTCACAATGTGTCTTTGTAGCTCCTTCCACTGGGAACTGAAATCTATTTCATCAACCACTGAAACCTGGGCAGGCTTTTGTGACCTGCCTTGGCCAAAAGAATGCAGTACGCATGAGGCTTTGCCAATTCTGAGCCTAAGCCTCAAACGTCTGTCCTTGTCCTCTCTCGTGGAAATCTGTCTACATACCACGTGAGCAAGCCTGGACTAGCTTTTCTAGGGAGCACGTAGAACAGAGATAACTTCCACCCCAACCTCTCATCCAGCTAAGTTCTCCCTAGACCAGCCAGCTCATAGGTCTGACAAAGTGACCTGAGATGCATGAGCAAGTCCAGCTGTGAACATCCAAGCCCAGACCAGATTAGCAGAACCCTAAAGCACCCCCGTGAGCTAAATAAATGCTTGGTATTTTAAGTCACTGTGTTTTAGGGTGGTTTGTTACATAACACTAACAGATACAGACCTCAAATGACTTCTTCTCTTCCTGTATTAGTTTTGTATTGCCACTGTAACAAATTACCATGAACTTAGTGGCTAAAAACAACACAAATTTATTATTCTCTTACAGTTTGTAGGTCAGAAATCTGCAGTCATTTTCACTGGGCTAAAGTCAAGATGTCAGCAGGGCTGGTTCCTTTTGGAGGCTCTAGGGAAGAATCAATTTCCTTACCTTTTATGGCTTCTCATGGCTGACTATATCCTTTGACTCATGACTCCTTCCTCCATCTTCAAAGCCCATCATTCCAATCTCTGCTTCTGTTATGACATCATCTTTTCACCTGAATCTGACTCCTCTTTTGTCCCTCTTACAAGAACACATGTGAGTACACCAAGCCTACCTGAATAACCCCAGGATGATCTCCCCATCTCAAAGTCCTTAACTTAATCACATATGCAAAGTCCCTTTTGCCATATAAAGTAACATATTCAAATTCTGGGAATTAGGCCATGAATATATTTGGGCACCATTATTCAGCCTCCACACTACCTTTTCCTTGAAGTCGCTCTCATCACATTCCTTTCCTCTTTTAAATTAGCAGTAGAATGTTTACATATTGGAAGAAAAATGAAATCTGAGTACAGTTTTAGCAAGATGAGGAGAAGGAAAGGATTATAGCACTAGGTTTAGTTGGAAGAAAAGTCAGCTGAATAATAACAATAATAACTACTACTCATTAGACTCTTATTATGGCCTGGAAACTCTGCTAGGCATTTAACATTCAATTTTCATAATTATTAAAGTCTTAAGATAGTTTTCTGCCTACCTGAGACCAAAGCTGAGAAATTTATATAACTTGCCAGAAGCTTGTAAGTTGCTGATTTGGGATGTGACCCCAGATCTTTCTGCCCCCAAAGTACATTATCTACTTTGCATCATTAAAATCTCTTTTACTCCCTGAAACAAGTTCCCCAAATTGTAACTAATAGTAGACAAGATTTACGCTACAGAAATCTCTCAGGTAGAATGACAAACATTCTCTACCTTTAAGATATTGAAAGTTCTATTATAGCTTAATATACCTGGAAGTCAAATGCTTCTTAAATCAATTTTAATGCTTTTGGATTTTAGCCCGATAATCTGTCAGTAACTAAAAATTCATCTTCGTATACTTTTGAACAAACTTTCAATTTGTGACCCATGGAAAAACTTGTTTTAATTGCCCTATGAATCATATTTATTATTATTATAAAATTGCACTCAGCTTAGTTTATTTTCACTTTGGCTTATTTTTTCAGGCAGCAAACGTCTAAGTTTGGGTTACTTTACAATTTCTCTGAAATTTTTACTTTGAGAAGTAAATTTGAAAAGCCTTTTGTTAATAAGGAAGAATTGCTGTTTCTCTGAAAAACATTTCATTTGTAACTGAAAAGTTAAAAGCTTTTCTGAGTATGTGTCAGTGGCAAGGAACACCAAGTGCAAATGCATGGTTAAATGAAAACAATTTAAATATGTGCATACTAAATGCATCTTTATTTGAAATGTTTGTTAATAAAATATTCATGCACAATTGTTACTAAATACCAAACTTCAGTGTATTCTTAAGACATTAAGCTTTGTTGGAACTTTACAAGATTAGTGGAAGGGAAAAAGGTACCTTCTCCTATGTTTTAAACTAAAGCCCACTGATGTATTTTGTGGTAGGGTCAAGTTTTTTCAGATCTCTTGGAATATTTGTTTCCTAGGGCTGCCATAACAAAGTACCACAAAGTAGGTGACTTAACCACTAGAAATTTGTTTTCTCACAGTTCTGGAGGCTAAAAGTCTGAGCTCAAGGTATGGGCGGTGTTAGCTCCTTCTGATGGCTGTGAGGGAGAGCCTGTTCAGTGCTTCCCCCTATGGTCTAGCAGTTTGCCTGCAATCTTTGAGGTTTCTTGGCTTGTAGATACATCACTCCAATCTCTGCCTTCCTGCTCACATGGCATTTTCCCTGTGTGCATGTCTGTGTACAAATTTTCCCTTCTTATAAGTACACTAGTCATATTGGATTAGGGTCTCAACCTACTCCAGTATGACCTCATCTCAACTAATTACATCTACAACTATCTTATTTCCAAACAAGTTTGCATTCTGGGATACTGGTACTTCAACATATGAATATTTGCATGACAGAATTCAACCCACAACTCTTGGGGGTAAACAAGTTTCAAAGCTAAACCTTGAGTATAGCTTTAAAACAACAATCAGAAATAAACACAAATCTAATATAATGGTGAGAAAAACCCATGTTATAGTTGAAAAAAGAAGGGACACTTCAGAAACAAAAGGCTTTAATTTGGGCACAAAAGAAACCAAGCAAGTTTGAAGCTGGAATTCCAAAACATTTTTATTACATGACAAGGATGTAAATTTATAAATTTTGTGGTCCTCAGTTTGATGCCCTCTAGATAGCATGTTCATCTAAACAACGATGAGGATTAGTAGTAAGGAACAGCACTGTGGCAGAGATAAAGTAATATTAAGAGGATTGGCTCATCTCTTTATACTCTCCAGACCTCAACTTCTATTTCCTCAAAAAATAGAGGAAATAGAAGTTGTCCTGTTCATTTTAATCATAAACATATCTCCCACAAATTCACAGTACTAAGCACAATAATAGAAATTCAAGGTGTGGTAGTTTCATAGAAAAAAAGAATCTTTGATTTGAAAGAAACATGAAAAGATATCTAGTTCAACTTTCCTTTACTTGCCAAAATCTCCTTAGAATACCCATGACAGAGTCAGCTCCTCTGCTAAAGTTCTTCCAAAGCTAATTACTGACAAAAACAAACCATTTCATTTGTGACAGTTCTTATTCTACTTAGCAAAAACCTACATCTTTATAAATGTACCCATTTGAACTTATACTACACTCTGGAGCAAGTTAGAGTAAGTTAATTCATGTTCTATATAGCAACTCACAGAGCATTTGAAAACAAGGGGCGTGTGCCTCTAAGGTTTCTCTTCTGGAGTTAAGCATCCTTACTACTGTCTGAACGCATAAGTTTAATCATGTTACATTTGATAGTGTTCCAGGAGTGTCTTCCCAATGCAGCCAACAGTGGGGCAGTCACTGCCATTGTTTGGATACTCTTCTTCATTGCACACCAAGATTGAACTAGTTATTGTGTACATTAGATCATATTCTTGGTTTAGACAAGTATATATTAGAGAAAATAAATGTTAACTTAAAGAATAGCCACAACTTAAGTTGGGAGCTCTGAAAGTGGGAGAATAACACTTAGGTTTTCTACTCTTTTCTTTGTATAATTGCCTTGATAAGATTCTTGCAGAAGATTCATTTGGAAGATGGAAAATATAAAAAAAGAGACAACAAAATTGCTGTGCATAGCCAAGTAGCAGGAATAGAGTGATAATCCTTTGGTAGTTCACGAAGGAGATATTTAACCCCGTGGTAGAAAGGTAAACTAAGATTATGCAAAAGCAAAAATAAAAACAAAACTTTCAAATCACCTGGGAATTCTGGCTATAAACAAAAAACTTCATGCATAGGTCATCTCATGAGAAGAAAAGAGTAATTCACCATCCAGTTGCCATAAATAATGAGAAATGATAGTTCTAATTGCTTCAGGAGTTATTCTTCAGATGTTATACCCTCTGAGAAAGGGTTATTGTATGTCACACAGGAATAGGAGATAAATCATAGGCCTGTATGAGAAAGGAAGTTGGAAATGAGGTCCCAGGGAATATCCAGGACACCCCAAAATCATCATCCTCTGTAAAAGTGAGTACTAGAAAAAAAAATCACTTACCAGCAAGGAAACTTTGCTTGTCTACTGAGTGTTACAAAAAGAAAATCTCCTCTAAGAAGTCCAATCCTGTACCTGGACCAATACAGATTTGGAAAAATAAAATTTAAATTTAAAACTTCCTAATATCAAAAATATGGTCAACTAAAGGCGCAGGTTTGTGTTCAAAAGCAGATTGGATCCAGCTGAAGCAATAAGTAGTGATGTGGAAGCTAGGTGTGAGAAATAATTGCTTAACATGGAATACTTAAAAATAGATGGAAAACAAAAAAAGAAAATTTAAGAGTAATTTGGGATAAAATGAAAGTTCAGTATGTTTTTAGTATATGTTCCCAAAAAAGAAGAGAGAAAATAAGTACTAAGCAATGTTAGAAAGGAAAATTCCTGAGAGATTTCTAGTATTATTTAAAGATATTCATACTTTAAAAGAAAATCTTAAGTCCCAAGTGGAATAAATAAAAATCACTTCACATTTATAAGAATAATATGAAATTTCAGACCATCAATTAAAAGTCTACGTTCCAATACTTTGAAGATGAAACCAAAAAGACTTGAAAGAATATTTTAAAAATTAAACATGTAGATTAGAAAAGAAGAAATATCAAAGAAAGCAACCAAGTAAAGAATTTAAAAAAAAATAACAAAAATAGAAAGAAGAAAATAATAAAGCATTAATGAAAGAGAAAAATCGTGAAAAAAATCAACAAAATTAAAAGTTGGTTATCTAAATAGACCAGTAAAATAGAAAAAGCTCTTAAAAATGCTAATGTTAATCAATTTTGGGAAGGGGAGAGAATAATAAAAGAGAAAAAGAGAGAAAAGGGGGAGAGAGAGAAAGAGAGAGAGAGAGAAAGAGAGAGAGAGAGAGAGAGAGAGAGATGGTACATTTTCAGTACTGAAAGTGAGGAAGAATACATGACTGCAGTTATGGCAGAAATTTTAGATGTATGAGTATACCATGAATACAATCAACAGAGTGAAAAGACAGCCTATGGAATGGGAAAAAATATTTGCAAATCACGTATTTGATAAGGGGTTAATATCCAGAATATGCCAAGAACTCCTACAATTTAACAACAGCAAACCAAAAAACAAAACAAAAACGAAAACAAAAAAAAATTGAACATGGGCAAAGGACTTGAATAGCCATTTCTCCAAAGATTATTTATAAATGGCCAATAAAATAAGAAAATATGTTCAAAAACACCAATCATTAAGGAAATGCAAATCAAAAGTACAATGAGACACCACCTCACACCCATTAGGATGGCTACTATCAAAAAAAATAGCAAGTGTTGACAAGGATGTGGAGAAATCCTAACCTTTGGGCACTATTGGTAGACATGTAAAATGGTGTAGCTGCTATGGAAAACAGTATGATGATTTCTCAAAAAATATAGTAATTTTACCTCTGGTTGTATACCCAGAAGAATTAAAAGTAGGATATTGAAGAGAGTGTGTGGAAACACACTAACATTCACAGCAGTATATTCACAATAGCCATGAGGTGGAAGCAATTCAAATGTCCATTGATGGATGAAAAGATAAAGAAAATGTGGTATATAAATAAAATGGAATATTATTCAATCTTAAAAAGGAAGGAAATTCTGGCACATGCTACACAATGGAAAAACCTTGAAGAAATGCTAAATGAAATAAGCTAGTCACCAAAAAAATTACTGCTTCATTCCACTTATATAGGATACCTAAAGTAGTCAAATTCATAGAAATGGAAAATAGAATGGTAGTTGCCTAGGGCTAGCAAATAAAGTGAGTCACACAATTTTTTTGGTTTTCTAGTGCATATAAAATTTATGTTTATACTATACTGTAGTCTATTAAGTGTGCAACAGCATTATGTCTAAAAATATGCATACCTTAATTTAAAAATACTTTTTTTTTTTTTTGAGACAGAGTCTCACTCTGTTGCCTGGGCTAGAGTGCCGTGGTGTCAGCCTAGCTCACAGCAACCTCAAACTCCTGGGTTCAAGTGATCCTCCTACCCCAGCCTCCCGAGTAACTGGGACTATGGGCATGTGCCACCATGCCCGGCTAAATTTTTCTATATATTTTTAGTTGTTTCTATATATTTTTAGTTTTCTATGTATTTTTAGTTTCTATATATTTTTAGTTAGAAATTAGTTGTCCAGCTAATTTCTTTCTATTTTTAGTAGAGATGGGGTCTCGCTCTTGCTCAGGTGGGTCTTGAACTCCTGAGCTAAAACGATCCTCCCAACTTGGCCTCCCAGAGTGCTAGCATTACAGACGTGAGCCACTGCACCCGGCTTAAAAATGCTTTATTATTAAAAGATGTTAATCATCTATGCATTCAGTAAGTGGAAATCTTTTTTGCTGGTGAAGGGTCTTGCCTTAATGTCGATGGCTGCTGACTGATAAAGGTGGTGGTTACTGAAGGCTGGAGTGGCTGTGTCAATTTCTCAACATAAGACAACTTTGAATTCTGCTACATCGATTGACTCTTCCTTTCATGAAAGAGTTCTGTGGAACATGCACTGCTATTTGATAGCATTTCACCTACAGTAGAACTTTTCTCAAAATTGGAGTCTATCCTCTCAAACACTGCTGCTGCTTAAGCAAGTACGTTTACGTAGTATTGTAAATCCTTTGTTGTCATTTCAACAAGATTTGCACCAGGAGCAGATTCCATCTCAAGAAACCACTTTCTTTTCTCATCCATAAGAAGCAACTCCTTATCCATTCAACTTTTATCATAAGATTGCAGCACTTCAATCATATCTGCAGGCTCTATTTCTAATTCTATTTATCTTGCTATTTCCATTATATCTGCAATAACTTCATCCACTGAAGTCTTGAGCCCCTCATCCATGAGGGTTGGAATCAACTTCTTCCAAATCTGTTAATGTTGATATTTTGACCTCCTCTTAAGAGTCATGACTGTTCTTAATGTCATCTAGAATTGTTAATCCTTTCCAGAAGGTTTTCAATTTACTTTGCCCAGATCGATCAGAGGAATCACAATATCATGGCAGCTGTAGCCTTAAAAAATATTTCTTAAATAATAAAATGTGAAAGTCAAAATTACTCTTTGATCCATGAGCAGCAGAATGGATGTTGTATTAGCAGGAAAGAAGTCAACAATAATCTCATCAGAGCTTTGTGTATGATGGCCACAAACTGTCAATTTGTAAAAATCTCAACATCTGCAAAGTACAAAAAAGTGAAGCTACAATAAAATGAGGTATGCTTGTATATATTTTTAATAAACCAAAGGTTTTAATGACATCTTTTATATTAAAAATACAAGAATGATTTAATATTGGAAAATTTAAACATCTCTCACATTCCTATCTCAAAAATATACTACTGAGTCAAAAATTGCACATGTATATAAATATATTGATATAATTTTCTAAATTATTAAATGTAGAATAAAGGGTATATTTTTGTGGACACTTACATTTACAGTAAAAGTACAAAATGTGTTTCAAAAGAATGTATAATATCTTCAGGGCAGTGGTAACTTTTAGGCAAGAAGGAGGTGTGCGTAGATGGGTTTGACACCTTAGTTATACCTATTATATTTTATTTTATTGTAAAAAGAAGATATGAAACAATAAAGTAAAATGTCATCCTTTCTTTTTTATAGGTAACACATGTGTCTATCATAGAAAAAATGTATTTCAAAGAAAAACTGTGTATCTTCTATAGTACACTCTTCTGAGTTATCAGATTCTAGCTCTGTTCATTGTCTTTGGGCTATTCTGTACTTCTTTATAAACCATAGATCTGCGGTCCCTAACTCCCAGGCTGTGGAATGGTACCAGTCCGCGGCCTGTTAGGAACCAGGCCACACAGCAAGAGGTGAGCAGTGGGCAAGTGAGAGAAGCTTCATCTGTATTTACAACCGGACCCATCACTTGCATCACTGCACAAGCTCCACCTCCTGTCAGATCAGTGGCAGCATTAGATTCTCATAGGAGCACAAACCCTACTGTAAACTGTGCATGCAAGGGATTTAGGTTGCATGCTTCTTATGAGAATCTAATGCCTGATGATCTGAGGTGGAGCTGAGGCGGTGATGCTAGCGCTGGGGAGCGGCTTCAAATACAGATACCATTAGCAGAGAGGTTTAACTACACAATAAGTATAATACACTTGAATCATCCTGAAACCAATCCCCCCACCTAGTCCGTGGAAAAATTGTCTTCCATGAAACTGGTCCCTGGTGCCAAAAAGGTTGGGGACCATTGCCATAGATAACTGATAAATATTGAACTCAAAAAAGTTAAACATTGTCACATTAAATCTCTGCAACCTATTAAACTGTCCTCTCTAATGGTGATTTAATTGACTTCCTTTCCCATATCAAAAAGTAAAAACCACAATTTTGTAATTTGCAATTCACCTCAGCAGTACTTTACTCCATATAAACTTGTGTTAATTTGACCTTTTCTTTGAACCAGTTATAACATCTGCCTTGTTCCCTTATAGCATATGTATAAAATAAATTCTTTAACATGTGTTCACTTTTATATCTGTGTGAGAGTCATGATTTAACCTTTCCTAAAAAATTATCTCTTAACATTATTTTTTTCTGTCTGTTTGTAATATTAACATTTCACAGTTTTTACAAATTAAGTAACAGAGATTTGAGAAGACCCAAGATCTGGAAGCAGAAAAGAAAAGTATTGGAGTTATTCTAATGCAAGGTCCCCGGTAGCATGGCAAGGAGCACCGGGCAGGAGAAGCATAGTCAGTGAAGAGTTTTCTAGAGTGGAGAACATGGGAAAACTTCAGCACCATGATTTTTAATATTTATTTTAAATTCTATTTTACTCTCTCCACTTTCCCCAACCTTTACCAAAATAGTTTATTCAAAAAAATCCCAGCAGTAGTGTTTTACAAATAAACAAATGGGCAAAACAAATTAAAGAGCACTACAAACACTATACAAATCCTCCTGAAGACCCATGGTGAGTTTCAAATTTTCAGCTATTTGTGACAGTCACCACTTCCTTTGTGTCCATGGGGGATGATTAAATGAAAGGTCAGGTATTTTAAGCCAAAATTTAAAAAAATAATTTAGTTCCTTTTTCAGTGAATTATTTCATAATATTTACAGTATAGAATCTGTTGGGTTATTATAGAGTCATATTGATTTTTTCCCAATAAATGTCATGGCTCATGTTAATAAAGTTGTTATTTTCTACTGAACAGCCTTTGCTCTTGCCTGTGGAACAGAATAAGTGACACTTTATTTGGATCTTGACATTTGTGAAAGACAGAGTGCACAGAACAATTAACAAGATGATTTTATTCAGGCTATTGCAACAGGAATCATGCTCATTAATGAGGAATATCTCAAAGGAAAGGAAGGGGGAGTGGGGTTTTATAAAGACAGGTGAACAAGGGAGAGTCATCAATTAGTCTTATGAGAGTTGTAAGGAATCATGGAGAGGGATTATATCTGAGTCATTGAGGAGGGGTGGAAGTGGATCTTATCTGAGAATATGGGAGAGCAGGGAGGTCCATTTTCAAACACAAAAGTATGGAGGGATTTTCAACCATCCACTGCTTTCTAGGAGCATAGGGTTCAGATAAATTTTAACATTGTCAGTCCTTCCTTTTGGTCATGATGAATGAGTAAATATCATTGCAATGCAGAGGCAATCATAAACCTCCTGAGTGGGGTGAAGTAGGGTCTAAAAAGGTTGCTCAAGGATTATTGCTGGCATCGTTCCTGTTAAAGCAGTTGAAACATCTTTTGAGAGTCAGTGGTAAATGGTAAATTGTTCTAGAGATAGGGCGGAAGTTTGTCTAAAATGATAGAAATGTTTAAATGGTGGCATTGAAGTAAAGAGCTAGACATTAAACCCTGAAAATAACTGGTCTGGTAGATTTCAGGAGACAGGTGGAGGAAAATCTTTTGGTTATATAGAACCATTCATTGAGTTTCTTGGAACCCTCAAATAGCATGTTAATGTTCTTAGTGATATTGTCAACAATTGTGGTTACCTCTCACATAAGGTCATTCACGACCCAATCATTTTGCTGAACTTCCTTATTGATCCAGACATCAGCCTGTTCACAGAAAAATCCAGGACATGCATAGTCTGCTGTGGTTATGAGTCTTCAAAATTTATAGCAAGTCATTGGGCTTCAGCTGGCAGGGCTTCTTCAGATCTTGGGGAAAGGTCCAACTGAAAGACAACCCTAGAGTCCCCTTAAGGACCTGGGCAGGCATGTTTAGTTCTTAGTGACTCCAAGTCAGGTGGGAAGGAGAAAATTTGGAAATGTTAGTATGGAGGATTGTAATCAGGATATTGAAGGAAAATATGAAGAATCAAAAATTTACTAGGGTTTGACAATTTGGGTAATATAACAGAATCCAATCCAACGTGCAAATAGATACCAAAACTGGGTTTTCCACAGTGAGAAAAGTCAATAAAATCTCCACCATGCAAAGCAGTTTGAGTATCTATCAGTCACGTGCAATTTGCAAAGAAGTGTAAAGTAGCTCAAAGACAATAAATAAGACCAAAATCTGATTACCCAGAAGGATATGCAACAGATAATGTATAGTTTCCCATTGAAACACAAATTTTCTCTTTATAATCTCTACCCTTTTGTTCAAAAGTAACCTCAAAGAAAGATTATTCTTGATCACAAAATAAAAATGTTCTCATTAGATTTGGCATAATTATTTAGATAGTGTATCAAGAGTGGTAGTTTACCATATAGACCTTTTTAGGTCTTTTTTTTTTCCCCTGGAAGTCTTCCTCAGGACTCCCAGACTGGACTTTTAAAAGAAAGTCCTATGGGCAAAGAAGCCAAGCCAAGAACTTACTATAAGATTCCACTTTCAGTACCTACAGATTTGGATGAATTCCTCTCTTCTTAAGTTTCCCAAAATATCCTAAGTTACCAGGGCCTGCCAGGAAGTCTCTCCTTATTCACCTATAAGGCTGAGAACACTGTAAACCAGGTGGTATATCAGTTTTCCCAAAAAGGCTTTATAAATACTGGCTCTATAAAGTCAACCTTAGTTCAGTAAAAGTGTTCAGTCGCATTTGATTATGTAAGTTTTATTCTCAAATGTGACATTCTAGGCAAGGCCTTTGCTGCATAACCAATGTTTTCAACTATGCTCTATTGTTGTCTAATATCAAGCAAAGCAGTATTGGGAATCTAATAAATAGAAACACATGATAGACAGTGAGGGCATTGATAATTCTCTAGAAACTTGTCATAGTGTATACTGTAACTTCCCATGATATTAACATATTGAATACGCCTAATTATTTTGAACACATTTCTTTTTACAAGGTGAAAGAACAAATTCTTTGTGATTTTCCAGGGGCCCATAGGCAAAATTGTACCTGCAAAACATCAATTAGGATTCAATTTTGGACAAGGAAAATATCAAAAGTTGTCAGATTTGAACACTTGATTAAGAAAGGATCATGGGTTACTAAGAAGAAGAACCCAAAAGCAATCACATCAACAACAAAAATAAATAAATGAGACCTGATCAAATTAAAAAGCTTCTGCATGGCCAAGAAAACTATCATTATAGCAAATAGACAACCTACAGAATGAGACAAAATATTTGCATGCTATAATCCAATGAAGGGATAATAACAAGAATCTACAACGAACTCAAGCAAATCAGCAAGAAAAAATCAAACAACCCTATCAAAAAGTGGGCAAAGGACATGAACAGAATCTTTTCAAAAGAAGACAGAATAAAGGCCAACAAACATATGAAAAAAGGTTCAACTTCTCTAATCATCCAGGAGATGAGAATCAAAACCACAATGACATATCACTTAACTCCAGTGAGAATGGCTTTTATCAAAAAATCCCCAAACAACAAATATTAGTGTGGAAGTGGAGAGATAGAAGCATTCATACACTGCTGGTGGGACTGTAAACTAGTACAACCTCTGTGGAAAGTAATATGGAGATACCTCAAAGAATTAAAAGTAGAACTACCATTTGATCCAGCAATCCCACTATTGGGTGTTTACCCAAAGGAAAAAAAGACATTCTATAAAAAAGACACCTACACTCAAATGTTTATAGCAGCACAATACACAATTGCAAAGATGTAGAAACAACCCAAGTGCCCATCAATTCATGAGTGGATTAATAAAATATGGTAATATGTATACCATGGAGTACTACTCAGCCATAAGAAAAAATGGTGAACTACCTCTTGTGTTAATCTGAATGGAGCTGGAGCCCATTCTTCTAAGTGAAGTATCACAAGAATGGAAAAACAAACACCTCATATACTCACCATAAAACTGGAACTAATTGATCATCAGTT